>OY986435.1:126567105-126789605 GCA_963920525.1 Dichetophora obliterata
TTTGATGGATTTCACACAGGATGACGTAGGAGTCAACTCTGTAGGAAATTTTTATAGAGCAGGTGCAAAAGCTAGGAAATTTTTATGGTGCAGGAACCAAATCTAGGAAAGAGGCAAGAAGTTTTTTAATTTAACATGAAGGAAACCTAGAAGAAGTTAAGACAAAACACAGCCTATGAATATAATGTAACGAATAAATTATTTAAACGTAACACACCCTGTAAATATGTAGGTAGAAAAACCACCACAATAAAAAATAGAATTAAATCATAAAATATATAATGTGATTAAAAATGTACTAAAACATTACACCCTATGGAGTGTATATCTACCACCCTGTAGATATAAAATAACACATTTCAAAAATCAGTATGCGGCAAAATATAAAATTAATATAATCTTTAAGCAAAGACACAATCTCTAACGAGAAACTACACATGAAAAGTATATTCTATTTAAGATCCTTTTTATTTTCTACAGACAAACGAAAAATGATTTTTCTTACTCACAACTATTTCATCATAATGCGCAATATGTGTGAAAATTTACTTTCATCCCTTATGCTAGAAAAGTAAAATAAGATTAGGCATCACAAAGCAAATAAACATAAAACAAAACAAATCGATCTTACTTTAGCATTGATAGAAGTATTCTAAAGAAGAAAAATGTTATGTGTATGTCACCACAGGAGGTCTATGAGGAATGTCAGTAGGAAGAATGCCGAATATGTTATCTTTGAGGTAACTCTTATCAAAGAGTTTTATTCCGACATTTATAAAATCAAAATAACACACAGTAATATAAACAAGCATTACTGTCCCTAAACTAGTGTAGAAACTTAGCTATTTATGAACTATTCATATTTTTTATGCACTTTATTATTTATATACACTGAAAAGCTTCTAAATAATAGGCTTGTGCTTAACAGTTCCGGAGACGGAACGGACATGGAACGATTCTTTTGAAGAAAGGAACTAGTTCACGGAAACATGTCCGCGGAACTATCTAGTTCCTTTGCTTATTTGAACTGTTTAGACTATTTGGACTGTCTGCTTGTTGAACTACAGAGGGAATTTGAAGCATGTCCGCGAAACTATCTAGTTCTTTTGTTTATTTGAATTGCAGAACTATTTGAAGCATTTATTGGAATTGTGTGCTTGTTGAACTGCGGAGAAAATGTGTAAAGGTCCATGTAGATTTTCAGCACATCGCTCTGACTAGTCTTAAATCAATTGAACAGAATTTTTTGCTTTTTTATTCTTTTTATTTCAATATTTTTAAATTAAAGAAAAAAATTTCTTAAGTTTATATAAAAGAAGGAAATTCTATCATTAAGTAAAGAATTTCATTTAGAAAATAAAGTTCATGAAGTAAATTTATAAAGTTGCTGAAAAGCGAGCAAAAATAATTTCCAATCAGTTCCTCATAAGCTCGAAACTCAGTTGCATCTTATAGTTCATCAGCTTTAAGCATGTTCGCGGAACTATATAGTTCCAGCAGTTCTCTTTATAAGAATGAAAGTAACAAAAGCATGTTCATTGTCATTTCGTGATTGTTCTGTTTCAAATGTTAAAAGCAAACATAAACAGCAATGCTGAACAATGCACACAACTGGAATGACGAAATATCATTTTTATTTTATCTATTATTTCTTTTGCTTACTTAATAATTGGCTTACTTGTCGCTCAAACAATTCAATAAAGTTATGTAAGTGCCAAAGAGATGTCAGCTTATGTTCCTCAATTAAAATTTTTTTATTGCAATCGGAACTGTTTGGGCATGCTTATTTCTTTAATAAAAAATGCTCTCTTAATGCTTATCATTAAATCAATAAATTTTATTTTTGGTTTTTAAGTGGACTTTGAAAATAAGAATTCTAAACGTTAATGACCGCAATTTATGTATTAAAATTTTGATATCTAAAATAACACAGTGCTACACACAAAATATGCAGGGGTTCTCATGCAGCAATTCTGTTTTGCTGGAGTCCATAGAGTACGAAAAAACTTATACTTTATCTCAGTCATTTCGTTAAGTAAGTTTTTTTATAAAAAATGTAGTGATATAACGATATTTCCAAAATTACAAGTTCAAAAAATCATAAGTTTACTCTGCATTAACCGATTTTCAAAATTTTTCTTTTTTTTACAGATCTGATTTGTACCTTTTCATAAAAATAAACATTTTGACAATCAGTTCAAAAATGGCTCAGTAACGATCGATAAAGTAAAAAAAAAAAAAAAAAAATTAAAATCATTTTCATCTCGCTCTAAATTGACCGTTAGGCAGAAAATTGTTACACTGTTTGTCTCAGCCAACGCTTGTTTACATTTCGCACTAATTGGAGTCATTATCCACATGTTTACATGCGTTTCTCCCCTTTCTCCCCTTTCACGTCTTTTGCGTGGGTGACACTTTGCATCACAACAAACACGATTTTTGTTTTTTCCTTTCCTACTCACAACCGCACTAGTGCTGAATTATTGAAAGTATTTCTATTTATAGAACGTAACTATTTTTATCGTTGTTACGGTTGTATTCAATTTGGTCGTGCTCTAACAAACAAACAAATTGAGCAAACGAAAAGTTAAAGTGAAAAAATAATAACTCAATAAAATGTGTGTAACAGTAAGAAGTTTTGTTTCATATGTGGATTATTTGTGGATAAGCGACATAAAATTGATCTGTCTGAAAATAAACATATTATACCACTTTATGCTTTATTCAAGGAATGTGGTATATACCATCAGTTTGCTGTTCATCGTGCTACTCAACACTAAGATCCTGGAAACAAAATAAAAATGGGTCTTTTGCATTGCCATTTCTTGAACCAGTAACTTGGCTTCCACAACTCGTTTATAGACCAAATAATTGCTATTTTTGTTTAACAAACACCACAGGTTACCATTTCAAGATAAGGCAATCTATAAAATACGCTGATGTTGATAATGTCGTTAAGACAGTAATGTGTGGGAGGGATGACGGAAAACCAAAACCAACAGAAGGAATATCACTGAGTTCAACTGAACTTCAACCATCTCCTAATTATACCGAAAGTTCAGCATCAGAATATATTCCAGCTCAATGCGAATTAAATATACAACATTTTGTTTCACAAGCTGAATTTAATGATCTTGTACGGGACTTAGAACTGTCCAAAAGGCAAACAGAAATTTTAGGTTCAAGAATGCAACAATGGAATCATTTGCAAGGAAATGTCAACATTACATTTCGTAGAACTGAGGAAACTTTCTTTCTTGGAAACACAAGAAGTGTAAATTATGAGGAAATAGTACACGAAATGCTGTCTGCCTACCATGCAATGGACTGCAAAATGTCTATCAAATTGCACCATCTCCATGCTCATTTGAATATGTTCCCATCAAACTTAAGGCAGATGAGTGATGATTTCACCAGGACATTTCAAGAATTAAACAGCGGTATGTTGGGAAAAAGTAAAGTCAGTATTCTGTCTAACTACTGCTGGTCTATAAAGCGAGAAACTAGCAGCGATCTTTATAAAAAACAAATGAAACGAAAGCATTTCTAAGAAAACACAAAAAAAAGCAAAAAACATGTTATCACAAAACTTGGCGTAACTGCTTCATTTTGTAACCGATTTTTATGATCTTACCTGTTTTAGAAACCTACTTTAACATAATTGTCAATAAAATTTAAAAAAGCAGAATTTTCTGCCTAACGGTCAATTTAGAGCGAGATGAAAATGAACATTTTTTAATTATTATTTTTTTTTTTACTTTATCAACCGTAACTGAGCCATTTTTCAACTGATTGTCAAAATGTTTATTTTTATTAAAAGGTACAAATCAGATCTGTAAAAAAAAGCAAAATATTGAAAATCGGTTAATGCAGAGTAAACTTATGATTTTTTGAACTTGTAATTTTGGGAATATCGTTATATCACTACATTTGTTATAAAAAAACTTACTTAACGAAGTAACTGAGAAAAAGTATCAGTTTTTTTGTACTCTATTGACTCCAGCAAAACAGAATTGCTGCATGAGAACCCCTGCATATTTTTTTCCACTTTTGTATCACTGTGTAATTAATGCTAGTCTTTTTCCCTAAATATTGTTTTAATTGCTTTGATGGCTGCAAGTTTCCAAAGCCATCAAAATATTCAATTTCATTATGATTTTTCCAGTATGCAACCCAATGTGTACCAGGTCCCTTTGAAGTATCTGGATTGATTATTCTACATTCTTTTTTAAATAGTTTACTTGGAAGAGCATCACACATAAACACCAATCTGAAATTTGGAATATCTTTAGCGTGTTTCCTCAGATCTACATCAGAAAAAACTCTTTTTATTTCATTTAAATCATTTAAAAATTTTGCTTATAAGATTTTAATAAAGTCCAAATCCTTTTTTATATGGTTTTACTTATTTATTTATTTATTGGCCAAGCAAGCCAATTTACTTATTCTAACAGGTTTGTTTTTTTTTATTTTAAAGGAACTTACATACTTACATATTTTATACATAGTAGCATAGATAAGAATTTTATTTGATAAGAATAGGAAAGATCTGAGAAGAGAGTAGGGAAATGTAAAGGATACTCTTAACAAACTTTCTATTTATTATCTTAGCATATAAGTCTTAGCGACTAAAAGGACAATAAAGGAAGAGCGCAGGATTATTGAGCTTTTAGTAGGGAAAAAATAATTGGAGAGGGCAAGCTTAGTTATAGATTAAGATTTCAAGTATTTAGATTTATAAAAAAGCAATATATTTATTTATTTATTAACCCAAGCAAGGTTATATTAAATAAATTTTAATTCAACTTAAATTAAGGTGTTGGGAGCCTAGTTGCTTGAAGGAAAGTATTATTACGGAAATAGGAACTTAGAAAGGTTTTTCTTAAAAGTTAATTTAGACATAGAGGGTGAATAGTACTCGCTGATATTATTGAATTCTCTACAGCACCTATTTATCGGCTCATTTCTTGCGTAGACAGTGTAATGTTGATATTCATTTAATAGTCGTGTATGCCGTGTACGTCTAATCGGGTCACTAAATCGTATCTAGTTTGATATATACTCGCTATCAACACCGTTAATGATATCGAAGGTAACGCATGAACTAAGTAAAGTCCCTCTTGCTAAAGGGGCATAAACTCAGAAGGCTAAGCCTATAATAGAATAGATTTAAATCTTTCACTGTGTGATTCAAAAGCAGGATTCCAAATAATGCATCTATATTCAAGAAGAGGGTGCACTAACGCACAGTATAATACCTTCGTGACCCAAACATTTTTGAACTCTTTTGCATGTCGTTCTATAAAACCAAGTAGTTTGCTGGCCCTAGATACAATTTTATCACAATGTAAGTTGAAACGCAAATTGTTGTCCAAGACTACACCAAGATCAACAATATGGTTGACTCTTTCAAGTTCAATGCTATTGAGCATGTAACTGTCATTTGTTACTAAATTTTTACGGGAGAAAGTTATTACGCATCATTTCTTAACATTAAGAAAGAGATGACAGTTTCGACTATAAGTAAATTACATCTGTATCCGATTAAATAACATGGTACATTTTTAGGTAGTCTGCATACATTAGATAAAATAAAGATAAGTGGTCCAAGATGACTACCTTATAGTACGTCGGATGTATGACCTAACACTTGATGTCCTTTTTGCATTTTACTTAAAACATCAGAGATCATAGTTATTAAATTTGTTGTGGTTGATCTACCTTTACGGAAACCATGTTGCTGTTCATTGAGTAGAGGATTTATAATAGATGTTAGTTTTGCACATATAATTTTTTCGAACAATTTTGGAACAGATAATATGGCGCTTCCTCTATAATTTTCAACAGACATTTTATCGCCATTTCAATATATTGGTGTTAGGTGTGATATCTTCCAATACGATGGAAAAGATCCTTGGAGCAGAGAGTTGTTAAATATTATACATAAAGGCATGATAAGTGTGTTTAAACATCGCTGGGCCGGGTCCTTTATTTGGATCAATTTCTTTAATCGCATTGAATATCTCATCACGCGTTAATTGTGGTATGATTAATAATAGGGCGTGAAAATTGAGGGGTTTGTGTACAACCTGAACGTTTCTTCTGACTAGCATATCTCAGCTTCAGTTCATCGTTTACATTATCGATAGCAATAAAAATGTAATAATTTTCGATAGCAATAAAAATGTGCTGATAAAATCTTGAGACAGCTCTGTCTTAGTCTGTGTCGGAGTGGGAGAAAGCCTCCAGATTTAGGTAGTGGTATTACTCGAGTTGGCTTTATTAGAGACTTTTTTTCTTTGAAAATATTATTCACAACATTTCGAGAAATTTAACAGAGCCATCCAAGTTTTAGTTTTCTTTATTTTAGCACTTTTCAGTCCAGTTTTACTAACGTCACCCATACCAAATTTTGTTTTTGCTTTCATTGCGTTAGTAACAAGCCAAGCGTTTGTATTTTCAGCAAGACTACTATCAGTCGTTATCAGTTGTTATCAGTCGCGTTAACTCTTTGCCAAGACTTTTCAGCTAAGATTTTATCGGCAATATGTCTTTTTTCCAAATATTTATTGTTTGAGTATGCTGTATCGTGTTGTCTACAAGCTTCATCTAAAGGGTTCATTTCATGGTCTTCTCTGGCTAAACGTTTTTTTTTTAATTTTGTACCAGGTTCACAAAATTGATAACCAGGTAAATGAAGTTCAAATGAAAGTGTATTGATGATTTTATTTAGAATACCTTTCCCAATGAAGGATGGTTGACGACAGATTATCCTTAGGTAAATGATTGAATTAGATATTTATACTTTTCTAATTAAAGGATGACGTTAAAGTGAATAAAAACCCATAAAATACCCTGTTTATATATGCTATCATATAGTAGTTTTCATAATACGATTCTGAAAACAACATAAATCAAATACCGTTAAGAATATTGATTCAAAGTTAAATACATACATCAAATTTAATACGACACAGTTCATTGCTACCGAACTCTATTCGCGGACTTATCGTTGGACCTTCAAATTGTCGAAAAACTAATGTAATGATAATTCTTATTGAAAGTCCTTACTTACTTACTTAGTTAGCGCTACAAACGTATGTCGGTCTTGGGCTCATCTAAGAATTTGCGCCAGCCATTTCTGTCTTTCGCTTGCTGGCGCCAGTTGAAAATTCCAAGCTTCGTCAGCTTGTCCTCTACTTGGTCTTTCCAACGAAGATGCGGTCGTCCTCTTCTGCGTTGACCGCCGCTCGGTACCGAATCGAATGTTTTCTTCACTGGAGCATCGACTTTCATGCGCTGAACATGACCAAGCCAGCGAAGCCCCTCGATTTTAATACGCTTGACTATGTCAGTGTCAGCGTTCAGCTCATACAGTTCATCATTCCACCGTATTCGGTACTCGCCATTGACGCATATTGGTCCGTAGATATTACGAAGAATCTTTCTCTCGAATGCTCCAAAATTCTTTTCATCTGAACTGCTTAGCGTCCAGGTTTGTGATGCATAAAGTAGGACGGGCATGATGAGCGATTTATAGAGCGTGATTTTTGTTCGTCGAGAGAGGGCTCTGCTTCTCAATTGCCTACTGAGCCCAAAGTAACACCTGTTGGCAAGAGTTATTCTTCGTTTGATCTCAATGCTGATGTCGTTGGTTGAGTTTATGCTGGATGCCAGATAAACGAAGTCCTTCACAACCTCGAAGGAGGTATTGTCAACTGTAACGTGGGTTCCAAGACGCTGGGACTGTTTGTTTGTTGACACCAAGTATTTCGTCTTATCTGCATTCACTGCCAGACTCATTCGACTTGACTCTTTTTCTAATCTGGAAAATGCTGCACTAACTTCGCGCGTTTTATGGCCAATGATATCGATGTCATCAGCATACGCAAGCAGCATAACACTCTTATAGAATATTGTGCCACTACGTCTCAGATCAGCAGCTCGGATGATCTTTTCCATCATTAGGTTGAAAAAGTCGCACGATAAGGAATCACCTTGTCTGAAACCTTGTTTGGTAACAAATGGTGGGGAGAGGTTCTTCCCGATTTTAACTGCGCTGCTGGTATTGCTCAGTGTCATCCTGCAAAGTCGTGTTGCAGGAATACCAAATTCAGACATGGTGGAGCCCTTATTGGGCTATCGAAGGCGACTTTGTAGCCGACAAAAAGATGGTGGGTTTCGACTTGTTTTTCTTGAGTCTTCTCCAAGATTTGTCGTAGCGTGAAAATCTGGTCGATGGTGGACTTTCCAGGTCTGAAGCCACACTGATAAGGTCCGATCAGTTCGTTTACAATGGGCTTCAATCTTTCACATAAAACGTTCGACAGGAGCTTATATGCGATATTAAGAAGGCTTATCCCACGATAATTGGCATAGATAGTGGGATCGCCTTCCAATCCCAATCGTTCGGAATGCATTCTTCCGACCGTATTCTGCATAGAAGCTCGTGAATGCATTTAAGTAGAGCTTCGACTCCGTTCTTAATCAGCTCAGCAGGTAAGCCATCAGCTCCCGCGGCTTTGTTATTTTTAACCCGAGCTATAGCTGTCAGAACTTTATCATAGTCGGGCAACGGAACCTCGACGCTGCCATCCGAAATTGGGGTTTCCGGAATATCATCTCTATTGGCGTGATTGTTGTCAGCGTCGCCATTTAGAAGCTTAAAGAAGTGTTCCCTCCATAACGTCAGTGTACTCTGGACATCTGTCACTAGATTCCCGTTTTCATCCTTGCAGGAAGAGGCCCCGGCTTAAAAACCATCGGAAAGGCGTCTTATTTTTTCGAAAAAATTTTATGTCTCATTCCTGTCACCATACATCTCAATCTTCTCCTGCTCGCTCTTTTCTGCCTCTCTTTTTTTGAACAGTCCTAATGGACTGAAATTTAAAAACATTTACTAATACTTAAAGCCAGCAGAGCAGCCTAAATATAAGTACTTAGAGCGGTAAATAAAACCTATAAAGGAGATACATTTCTCAACATTTCCCAATAATAATGAAGTCATATCTCCAAACGAAGTAGAACCGAACTCAATATTTATATTCAATGATGTATTTTGCGAGAAACAAAATCATATACGATCTTATTTCTGCATGGAACGTCATAACGACGTTGATAGTTTCTACTAATGCCAAACTTGCACACCTTCCCTCACACCTGATTCGTGATAATGCTAATATTATTATAATGTTTAAACAAGATGAAATTAATATTATACACATTTATAATGATCATTTTGGTTCTGATATGTCTTTAGAGACATTTGATGTCTTATGTTCAATATGTTGGAAAGAAAAATATGGCTTTATAGTAATTTATAAGGATGACCACATTAATAATGGACGCTATGGGAAAGTATTTGACTTATTCATAAGTTTATAAAAGAAACAGTATTGATATTTTAAAATTAGTTTATCAACTTTTACTAAACTGATCTGTACTATTAAACAGCGAACTGAAAAAACTGGGCTGCATTATTAAATAGTCAACATCCAAACTATTGAATACTACGGCGTACTACTATCAGCATTAACTGATTTATACTAAAACTATTACTCTGGTCTGTTTACCTTGTTTTCTGTTTTACTATCAAAATGAATGAATATCTAGTTAAAAATCTTATTAATTTGAAAAAGAAATATTTTGAAAAAGATGTGTAAAAGTCTTCAGATAGGACAAGTTGCAAATGATAAGCTATTAGAAAAGACTTTTTAACCAAAACCAAACCCATTAAAAACTTCAATCGAATAATAATTATACAATAATAATACAAACTGAAAAATATTCAGATGACTCATTTAAGGATAATAAAATTACTACCAGCACACAATTTAAAAGGACAAGTATGATTATAATACACTTTCTCCAAGCTTTGATAGTAAGGAAATCGATAAAGTGTTGATCGATAATAGTGTTCATAATGTTATGGAAAATGATGATGACACCACTAATAATCCAGACCAAAGTATTCAATTTGATTTACCGCAGGTCAATTTAAATAAAAATGATAAAACGTACGGTCTTCATAAGGATAAAAATCAAATATGGAGATTGGGTTATGAATACCTCAAATTTGATTTGAGCAATATAAATGAAGGTAACTCGCAATGGCCCTTCTCATCAAGTTTATATAACTATTAGCTTATAAGAAACCAAACAGTTTTAATGAAATGGATTTAAATGCTTATAAAAAATATTAGACAAATTACAACGTCAACAGACAGATTACAGGAAATCGCTCAAAAAAATATGCAACGATTATAAGACAACTATTCAAAGAACAAAAAGTTCATAGGAGCAAAGGTTTGATGAAGCTGAATATAAAAGAACCGAATTATATATATTGGGATGACCCCAACGAACTGATTGATAGATTACGTCTTTTGATTCATCAACAGCCGGTCACTCAAATCATAATAATGAAATAGTTTCAAATTTTGAAGAATTGAGAGAAGCAAAGATTATTATACAAATATGCTGCACAAATATAAAACAATCTGTATTCATAAAATGCCTATCAAGAAACTTGGTCATTACATCGGTACTTCTGAAAGATATCAAAACAAACACACCAAGATTCATTTGGATAGTGATCGTAATTTCAACTTCAACTTTCGGAGAATAAAAAATATTGCTAATCCTATATTGGAAAACGATGCCGTAAATAGAATTTATTTGAAAAATTATTTTGAAGAAATAAAAAAACATTTGAATACATTGTGTATAGCGTGAATTAAAGAAGTGGAGGATCGTTTTCACGAATTAATACAACTACAAAACATATTGAACTACAGAAAAACTTATAGATTTAGAAACTTGCTAAATTACATTAATACAACAACAAAACGTATTGCTTACAGAAAAACTTATAGATTTAGAAACTCGATTAAGTAAATTGATACAAGATCAGAGCATCTTACAAAATAATCTAAGTCAATCACTAAAAAAAGAAAGATCGTTATTTAATTATAAAATAGATGCAGCTAAAAAACGTCTTAATGAAACTATTAATACGAGAACAAAAATCATTACGAAACATTTGAGCATAGAAATATAAATCGTATTGATTTTGATTCTACATTAGCAACACTCAAATAAATGAAATCTAAGAAGATGTAAAGGCACACATTTTCACAGTGGCAAGTTGCACAGCGGTATTGGGGTTGTTCACGATGTAGTGCATTTGCTCTAAAATTTTGGTACAAAATTTCAAATCCTTACCATTTATCTTGAACGAATCTCCGATAGTATGTTGTATTTGATTTCAAAATACATAAGGTAATGTCAAACACGCAGCATCGTGAATACCCCTAATATGCAATTGCTTCAGCTTGGTTACCTGACAGCTTATATATACTTTTAAATTCGACAGTGGACATTTCTTTTAAATCTGACCACTGCCATTTTATTTTCAAATTTAACAGCTGACATTTCTTTTCATGTGACAGCTGACATATTTTCAAATTCGATAGCTGATATTTCTTTTTAATTTGACAGCTGCCATTTTCTTTTCAAATGAGAGAGCCGACATTTACTTTTCAAATTTGACAGCTGACATTTCTTTTCATGTGACAGCTGACATATTTTTAAATGTGACGGCCGTGCCAAATATCGTGCATTCGCACTTTAGTAGCACATGTCGGTGACAATATTTTGTTTCCCAATTTAATACCCAAGAAGGGAAAAAGGAAGAAGGAAAAAAGCATCTTGAGTTGACCTGGAGAAAGGAAGTAAACTGGCAAAATTTTGACATCATTCGCAAAGAACTTTTAATCTTCGCTGTTTATTTGTGTATAAAATTAATTGAACACAATAGGAATATTTTCTTGCAATTCGCTGATAAGACTCCAATCCTGATCTTAAAACTTCAGTCGTTGATAATCTTGAGCACTTGGTTAATAATTTGGAAAAGCTTGTCGAATGATTGGAGCATTCTTTGTTCGCTCGTGAATTGAAAATAGCTAATAAAACATTCGATAGTGTGCTGGTTAAAAAGCAGCTAAAAGGCTAAAAAAATAAAACCGATAATTCCAGTAGACAACGAGTCAATTGAAGTAGTACCACCTCGTAGCCACAACAACAGCAAACGTTCGGCAGCAACAACAACAATAACCAGCCAAGACTACCAGCTCTATACTCTTCGATTTTGGACACAGCAATAGGTTAAAAATGGGTTCCACAACTAAAACCAGGTGCGGCGCAATTTAATACCTGGGTATGATTTCAGCTCATCTAATATAAGGTACTAGCTGAAACCCGGTGCGTTGCTGCCATGCCCTCATTGCTAAACTTCCATAAAATGTTATCAGTGAACCTGCATGAGTAAATTGAGTTCGAATACTGAATTCTGAGGCTGTGCGAGCTATAACTCCAAAGCAATTCGATATAGCAAATTTGGGCTGTATGGAAGGTGTCATTTACCATTTTACAACGCCCATAAAATTTGATCAGTGTATATTGTGTAAATTGTGTAAATTGTGGTCGAATACCAAATTCCGAGGCTGTACAACTTATACTTCCAAAGCTATTCGATATCGCAAATTTGGAGGTGCCACGCCCACTTGCTTAACGCACATAAAATTTGATCAGTGAAACGGCATGTGTAAATCGTGGTCGAATACTGATCTCCTAGGCTGTGAGACGTATAACTGTAAAGGTATTCGATATCGCAAATTTAGGTTGTATGGGACGGGCAAGGCCACTGAACGGCGTGTGTAAATTGTGGTAGAATAATGAATTCCATGGCTGTGCGAACTATAACTCTAAAGCTATTCACTATTGCAAATTATGGGAGGTTGCTACGCCCCCTTGTACTAAGTCCATTAAATGTTATCAGTAAAACGACATATGTAAATTGTGCTCGAATACCGAATTCGAGCCTGTGTGGTCTATAACTCCAAAGCTATTCGATATAGAAAATTTGGGTTGTATGGGAGATGCCACGCCCCCTTGTTAAATACCATAAAATGTTATTAGTTAAACTTTATGTGTAAATTGAGTTCGAATACTGAATTCCGAGAATATACGGTCTATAACTCCAAAGATATTCGATATCGCAAATTTGGGTTTTATGAGAGGTGCCATGCCTCCTTGACAATGCCCGTAAAATGTAATCAGTAAAACAGCAAGTGTAAATTGTCGTCGAATACTGAATTCTGAGGTTGTGTGAATTATAACGCAAAAGCTATTCGATATCTCAAATTTGGGTTGTATAGGAGGTGCCACGCTCCCTTATCCAACGCCCATAAAATCTTATCAGTAAAACAGCATGTGTAAATTGTCCTTGAATACTGAATTCGAGGCTGTGCGAATTATAACTCAAAAGCTATTCAAAATCTCAAATTTGGGTTGTATTGGAGGTACCAAGCCCCCTTGTCCAACGCCCATCAAATGTTATCAGTAAGACGGCATGTATAAATTGTGGTCGAATACCAAATTCCATGGCTGTGCGAACTATAACTCAAAAGCTATTCGATGTCTCAAATTTGGATTGCATGGGAGGTTCCACGCCCCTTGTCCAACGCTGTCCGTATTACGACTGCATCCTGCGCATGAATGCGAACAACTAATTTGGAAAGTTTCATCGCGATCGTATGAACGGTGTAGAAGTGTATTTAGACACACAAACGAACAAACCAACAAACGTACATTCATTTTTATATATGTAGATACGTTCGCTATCATCAATTATAGAAGGCAAATTTGATTCAATAGTTATTGAATCAAGGGAAGTTTCTGTAAATATTTCATTAATGTTTTCAATAATAAACTATAGCGATGACACTTTAAAATCTTAAAAAAATTTCTGCAGCATAAGGTTCTTTTCATCTGCTCGAAAATTTCTTCGCGTTGTGATTTTGAGCAATTCTGTTTATTGTTCTTAACCTATGGGCGAAGTAGCCACCCCGGTTTGAGACATCGTAGAAAATTTCCTAAATTGATAGAGAAACCAAATGATACAGAGTTCAGGTCCTAAGGATTATTGCAAAAAATACTAAAAATAACTTACAATATCGTTAGGACTCGTGCCTTCGCATAAGTTTGGGAACAACTGAGCCGTCGCCTGCGCCCAAAAAACTTTTTCTTTTCTTGATGGGTAAAATCCATGCAAGCTTGTCATAAGCTCAACTACTAAATTTACCAATCTGATTCTTGAGCGGCTGCTCAGAGTGTGGTTCGCTTCGTACTCCATAAGAATTGATCCGCCAGAGTAAGAAGGCGGTTTCAAATGTCCTATGGTTTTTTATATAAAACAATATACAAGCCCTAACCACTATTAATTCTTACAGCTGAATTTTTCTTCGTACCTTGTTCATAATAGATTTTTTTAAAAGTCTTACTCACAATTTTTTGATAAAAATATAACTTTTTGTTGTAGTTGTTAAGAAATAATAAACAAATTATATATTTTTAATATGTTAATAAAAATATTTTGTATGAATTTAACACACTTTTGTAATGTGCATATTAAAGCTGACTACTTTTAATTCTTTCTTATAAAATAAAGGGACAATTCTCAAATGATCTTCGCCAATGTGCATTTTTACCGTTATCGATAGCTTTTAGATGAGTTAGGTGAATTTTTGCTGGCATTTTTTAATTAGTCTTCAAAAGTGTGTGAACATGGTGCGTGGCAAGCCAATTTGTGAAGAAATTAAAAAACTAATAATAAAAAACATGATTCTGGAAAAAGTTGTGGTGATATTTCTAAAGATTTAAGACTTCCTAGGTCATCAACACAATAAATTATAAAATCTTTTAAAAAAGTGGTTCATTTGCAACAAATGTTGATAAACTCGGTCGAACATAGAAATTAACTGGAAGAGCATTGTCCACAATAATAAAAAATAATAGACGAAGTATTGTTCGGAATTTGTCGGCAAAATGGTATCAAAAAATTGGAAAGACTGTAGGACGAGAATGGACTCGAAAAAATTTACATAAGATGGAATATGGATTTTAAAAAGTATTAAGATAATAACATGAATTTTTGAATGTTTTCTTAACATTTTATCTTTACATTTTAGGCCAAAGAAAAGCCCTTATTGACGGCTGTACAGCAGAAAAAAGTCTATTATAGGCAAAAGATGAACGAAACTGGGTACAAAGAGAGTGGAATTCGGCAATTTTTAGCGACGAGTCTAAATTCGCTGCTTGCGTGGGCGATGCCCGAAAGAGGGTAATTCGGATTAAAAAGGAGGTGTACCACAAGGATTGTCTAAAGAAAACACTAAAGTTCCCGGCAAGCGTTATGGTATGGGGCTGCATGTCTGCGAAAGGTATTGGCAAATTTTATTTCATAAATGGCACTGTAAATGCTAAAAATTATGTTGAAATTTTAGAAAACAATTCAATATCATCTATTGAAAAATTAAGTTCGTTTAATGAACTTATAGTTCAACAGGACGGTGCCACGCCCCTTACCGCAAAACTTACAAGAAACTGGCTTCAAGAAAAACAAATAAAAGTTTTAGATTGGCTCTCCTCAAGCCCCGACTTGAATCCCATCGAGTCTTTGTGGGCGACTTCTTATGAAACGACGACTTCGAAACCATCCCCAAAGAACTATTAGCGGCCTTAAAGACAAAATTACTGAAATATGGAATTCAACAACGCCAACTGAATGCCAAAACTTCATAAATTCCATGCCGAAGAGATTAGAAGCAGTTATAAAAGCAAACGGAAATGTTACACAATATTAATAATATTAGCTGCGTTCCTTTCGCCTTAATATAATCGCGATAACAAATTTTTTCAAAGGAACGGCAAGAAAAACGACTCGTAGAGGGCATTAGCGTTGCAGTCAAAATTAAATTCAACCAAGCAATCATGATACAATAGCTATTAGGTGTCATGAGAACGTGTGTCGTTCAAAACTGTTGTGAACTGTTATGGTAGCGATACCTTAGTGAAGGATGTTTTTTTCTGAATGGTTTTTGCTCTAAACGTCAGAAAAAGTGTAAATTATTTAATTTAATTATTAATATTATGCAACTATATAAAAAGTTTAAGTGCAATTGTTGGTTCCGCTGAATGCGTCCAATGTGTGTGATACACGCGGTATGTTTTGTTTTCTTTTGTTTAACATTCGATGGTCGCAGCTCGTGAGAAAATAGGTAGCTGTCATAGCTACCTTATAGTCATTGTATCAAACAACCAGAATATTCAAAAAAATAAATGACAGCTCAGAGAAATATACAGGTGCGATACCTGTGTTTCAAATTTTATAAAGGCTATATCACAATTTTATATGGATAGCAAAAATAATCCAATTTGTTATACACCCAAAAAATATTTAGGATAAAATTACGAATAAAATCTTTGTAGAAATACAAACGGAGTCTATTCGTAGAATGTACAAATGTTTTGTACATAGTACAAACGTTTGTAGAGTTGGCCACATGAAAAAATTTTTTGAATTCGTAACTTTGTACATTCTACAAACGCTCGTTTGTAAAAATCTATAATATATAAGTTTGTGAAATTAACGAACATTGTTTGATAATATTCAAAGTGGTAGCAGCAGCGTTCGAATATTCACATTTATATAGATATGTATATTTTTCGCCGTTTTTTATGTAATCTTGAACAAATCAGATTCTATTTTCAAGTATTTAGTCCATCACTTTGTATGGGAGGTGGGCGTAGTTCTGTTCCGATCTAACACTACAACAATGACAACCAAAATGTCAGCAAAATCGCTTTCATAACAAATAGAGAAAATAAGAAAATATCTTTCACTTTGTATGGGAGGTGGGCGTTCTTTAGGTCTTGCCACGCCCATTTTCACAGTATAAATAATTTATCTTTCCAGAAGAACGTACACAAATTTTATGTCAATATCTCGATTGGGAATGTTTTTGTCACCCTTTTATATGGAAAGGGAACCACTGTGCAACAATTCGATGGAACTTTTGAATCAACTCAATTTGAAAATTATAAGTCAAATCAGAAGTATATTTGATATACAGAAATTTTTTGTATTTTGTTTAATATAATAGCGGTCAGTTACCTAACTGATAAGGTAAGTATACTTTTAGATTGAATTTATTTGCATCGTATCAATTTAATCCAATAGATGGAAATTCCGAGAGACAATTTGTGTCCGTAGGAAACTACTCAGGCACAAAAGTCCAGAGTATCGGACTCCATTTTATTTTTAAAAGCTATGAGTAGTAAGGAAAAACTGCGCAGTTTATGAAAACACATTAATCGCACATTGATTTTGAGCCGAATTCAAACGAGCTTCCGCGAACAGGACCCGAGAAAAAAAATTGATATTTTGTGTCAGTGAAGTAGCTTATATGTATCGAAACTGGCCTGATTCTTAACTATAATGTGCCCGAAACATACCCAACAAGCATGAAACAAAGATATACAGATAGCTTACTCCGTGCGCAAAAAATGAAATCTTCTGCGCACTACGTCACTCGAGCTTGTCAGCTGTAACACGTGGTGCATACATACAAAAGAAAATGTGAAAAAGCAAAAAGTAAACAAAAGCAGCACAATTGCAAGCATTTAAGAAATATTGCATTCATTTAAATCAATTTCTAATATCGTGCACTTATAGTACGCGTAAATTATAATTTTCAATTATATTTTATGTAATTAAAATTAGAACCAAAGTCTTAGATGCTTTTATATTTTATGTAATTAAAATTAGAACCAAAGTTTTAGATGCTTTTGAAGAGAATAACAACGATTTTAATTCGGGCCATAAAATGAATTAACGATTTTTTCAACAAACGAGAAGAACAAGAAATGAAAACAAAGAAGCAATCAAAGTGCTGTCAATCACATCAAGTAACGTAGCTATTTTTTTTTGTGAAGGAGAACAAATGGGAGAAAACACCCCTATTATATATGCATTCCTATTCAATAATAGTACTGAAAAATAAATTTGCCTAAATTTATTTATAAATATATTTATAATGTAATTTATTTCATTTCAATAAACCAAGTTTCAATAAGAAAATGTCGATATTTCTTCATCGCTATAAAAAAATTATCCCCTTTAAATATATTGTGACTACGTTTTTATTTAGCCACTTTGACAAGCTCGAACTACGTCACAACAAAGATGGCGGACATGCGCAATACTTTATCTGTAGTTCTTTGTATCATGCCCAACAAGTACCTTGAAAGGCATCTGAAATAGTAACGTAGCAAGTCTGTATTATGTCAATAAAGTGTTCAAAAACGAGCTACTACAGGGTAGCCCTTATTCGAAGCGCCCATCTGGCAACACTGTAACTTTCCGCAGTGATGCCAAATCGACTAATGACATACCGCGTTTGAAGCGTCATTCCAAGCAAATGTTTACAATGGAACAGTACACGCCACGCGAACGCTCTAAAATTGTTGAAATTTACATTCAACAAAACAAGTCAATAGTGAAAACTCAACTCAATTAGCCATGAAGCTCATTTTCAGTTGAACGGAACGGTAAACAAACAAAATTGCCGTATTTATGCCACTGAAAATCCACAAGAGATTCAAGAGGTACCTCTTCACGATGCAAAAGTCACTGTTTGGTGCGGCGATTGTGCTAAAATGCTCATTGGGCCGTTCTTTTTCGAAGATGATAATGGCCACAGAGTTACTGTCAATCAGGAGCGTTATCGTGATAAACAATTTTTTCATGCCAATCGTTCGTCAAAAGCGTATCAGGCACTACTGGTTTCAACAAGACGGCGCACAGTACTTTGTCCAGTAGGAATAAATCAAGAGTTTCATTTTGACGAACCCTAACAAAATAGATATTGTAAGTTAGGTAATACTTTCACTAAAAAGAGTTTAAATTTTCTTAGCAAAAGAAGTAGTTTTGTGGAAACTACACCTCTTCAAAGTCAACGCTTTTTATGCGTTTTTATTATTGTAGAATTTTCGACTTCACGTTGTATTTAAAGAAATACATGCTGTTAGCACAGTTTTTACGCTATTCAAGTGATTTTATTTTTGTATTTTTAAGGAAACAGTGAGAAAAAATAAGTTTTAACTGTATTAGCAAGAAAATTTAAAATAAGTAATAAAAATTGAATTATCAAAAAATTTTGAAAAAAAAATTTAAAAATTTGCTGTTTTCAACAGTCATTTAAAAAAAAAATGTCCACAAGTGTCACCTTCAATTTCTACATATGAATTTCTACGTCTCTTTACCTTTCGGAAACATTAAATATTTCGTCCAACTTCGAACCCCCCTTTTGAGTTATCGTGTTTTTAAAAATGGTCCAAAAATAATTTTGTGAATTTTTTGCTTATGTGCTTCATTCAAAGAAAAAATGCCGTAAGCACGTTTTTACACTATTCCATTGATTTTATTTTTTTTTTAAATAATAAAAAACAATACGTTATTTTATATTTATAAGAAAATGTAAAATAAGTATTAAAAAATTTATTTTAAATTATAAAAAATTAAAAAAAAAATTTTTAGATTTGCTGTTTTCAGCAGTCATTTAAAAAAAATGTCCACAAGTGTCATATTTAATTTTTAAAATAAATTATTGTATGTTTATCCATCTTTCAGGAACATAAAATATTTTATCCAACTTCGAACTATTTTTTGAGTTACCGCTTTTTTAAAAATGGTCTAAAAATCATGTTTTGCAAAAATTAGCTACATGTTGTTAGTGTATGTAACATTCAGTATGTTATACAAAAATAAAAAACGTAAACAAACATATTCTTTGTACTCTATACCTAACAGAAGGGCATATCAGCTTATGAAAGTTAAGTTCTTACAGAGAATGATAACACTGTATTTTTTACAGAAATGTAAGAACTTTTTCATAATTTATTATTAATAAATAAACTTATTCTTCAAAAGAATGTTTGAGCAATCGAATTGAATATTAATAACTGTTATTAATATTACTACAAATTAATTTATAAATTGTTAAATGTAGGGAACTCTCATATTCTCTCAATGCTACCCAATTTTTACTGTATTTTCTTAACAAAAACAGAGAACTTGCAAAAAGCTGTGGAAGTTAAAGTCTATTTGCATGTGCATTAAGAAAAAACATAATATATTATTTTTTATCAAAAATGTCAATAATTTTAACTAATAAAGATTTATTTAATTGCTGGATTTCTGCTGGTCCAAGAGATAAATTTTTGATTTTAAAAAGTTTTGTTAAAAACAAAATTGGAGAAAGACTGTTTAATGAAGCAACAATAGAAAACATTCGGATTTTTCAGATTAAATTAGATAGAAAGTGGAAGGAGTGCCACTATAACAAAAATTTGTTTATAAAAAAGTATGAAAACTGGTTAAGTGTCCAAACTTTTATTATTCCTGATCCAGATGAAGTAAGTAAAAATAAAAAAAGTTTTTACACGGTTTAAATAAATCTTCATATCTAAGCAACCTAGCACTAGTCGCGGAAGACCTAAAAAGGAGTTCCACTTGTTATCTGAACAAATGAAAAGAAGAAAAGTTGCTGAAATAGTATCTGACTATACTGAAGAAGAATTAGAATATGCATCAGATTTTGCGAGAAGAAAAGGCAGTATTAAAAAAGAAAGTGTCCTCTCAGTACAGGTGGCATTGACAATTTATTTAGACTTGGATCTCTCGGAAGTAAAGTATAATATTCTGCGCAAAACTGTCAATGAACATCATGAAAACTTCTTTCCAAGCCTATATGCAATACAAAATTTTAAAAAGAATATAGTACCACCTGTCAAAGCTTCTGAAAACTCTGCGGAAGTGGAATTAAAACCACTCATGCGAAATACAGCTAAAAGTATATTTAAGCTTTGTGATGGCGAAGAGACTCCAGATAAAGTAACACTGATATGCAGATGGGGTATGGATGGCAGCTCGGGTCACAGCCGATACAAGCAAAATTTTTCAACGGAAGATTTCAGCGATGAATTTATATTTTTCATTGCATTTGTCCCAATCAAGTGAGTAAAAGTTTAAAAATTTAACTATGTATATTTTAATGAAAAAACAATTATTTTTTGAATAAAAGGCTAATTGATTCGTCATCAAAGAAGCCTCTTTGGATAAACAAAAGCCCTTCTTCTACTCTTTTCTGCAGACCCATAAAAATTGTAATGGCTAAGGAAAATAGGACCTTAGTTATACAAGAAAATAATGATATTAAAAAACAAATAACCGAATTAGAATGTGAAATATTGGAATTTAATGGGAAATCTGTAGAGGTTTCATATGAAATGAAATGTACAATGATCGATGGATCCATTGCAAACGTTCTTACGGAAACAATTTCAGCTAGCAGATGCTTCATTTGTAATGCAAGTCCAATTGAAATGAACAAAATAAATTTTAATAGATCTGCAAACACAGATTCTTATAAGTATGGACTCTCAACTCTTCACTGCTGGATTCGGTTTTTTGAATGTTTAATCCACATATCATATCGTTTGCCATTTAAAGCTTGGCGAGTAAGGCAAGAGAATCAAGCCATTTTTTCTGAAAATAAAAGCCGAATACAAAGAGAATTCAGAGAGAGAATGGGCCTGCTTATAGATCACGTCAAACAAGGTTATGGCACAACTAATGACGGAAACACGGCTAGGAAATTCTTTGCCAATTTTGATGTTTCTGCGGAAATTACTGGCCTTAATAAAGATTTAATATATAACTTCTCATTAATTTTGCGAATTTTGTCATGTGGAAGAAAAATTAAAATTGAAGAGTTTAGTAAACTTCTTATGGATACCAGGAACTTATACTTAAAGTGTTACAGTTGGTACTATATGCCCAGCTCTGTGCACAAAGTTTTAGTGCATGGATGCGAAGTAATGAAGTATTTCGATTTACCCATAGGTGAATTTTCTTTAGTTTTTCTAATTGAAATAAAATAATAAATAACGCAACCTTTTTCTTTTGAAGGAAGTTTATCGGAAGAAGCATTGGAGGCTTCCCACAAAAATATTAGATATGCTCGTCTAAACCACACGAGAAAAAGCTCTCGGGAGAATTCAAATAAGGATTTGATGACACACATATTGATATCAACAGATCCTGAGTTATCATCAAAAAGAAATATTAAATTTAAAAACAAGTTTAATGAGGAAGACCCTTATTTTACCTTCTATATTGAAAGTGAGACAAACTAAAATCTCTTATAAATTTCATAATATTAAAAATTTTAGTTTCATTTGTTAAAAAAAATTGTTGATAACAACATAAATAAGTATTTCTTTGCAAAAAAGTATTTTTTTAATATATGTTGGTAAAGATTTATATTTTGGAAAAATTGCATAAAAAACTATATGTATATCTTTTAAACGAAAAAACATATTTCCAAACAGGGTCAATATTAAAAAGTTAAAGATTTACCAACTTAATATCTTTAATTTTTTTTTTAATAAGTGTTTTTACTTATTTTATTATTCCCTTTAAATCACAGAAATTTCGATATTTAAACTTTATTTCCAGCGAAAGTAATAGATCTACGTTAAATCTGATTTCATTTTTAAAATCAGCGGTCATAAATTAATCAGCATGCAAAATTTCATAAAAATCGAACGGCTCCTTGTATTTATTCCTCACTTTTGTATGGGCTCAAAGTACTGTGCGGCGCGCCACCACACACAAGCCGCACTACAATCGATTTTTTGAAGCAATTGTTCCCTGGCCGTTTGATGTCAAAAAATGGTGATTTCGATTGGCCGCCAAGATCACCAGATTTAACGCCTCCAGACTTCTTTTTGTGGGGTTATTTGAAATCAAAGGTTTACGTCAACAAGCCAAAGACCCTAGAAGAGCTGAAAACCAACATCCGTCAAGAAATAACCGCCATTCCCATCGAAATGTTGAAGAAAACCAGGGAAAATGCTGCAAAACGGGCACAATATGTCGTAGAGGCCAATGGCGACCATTTACGAGATATCATATTCAAGAAATAATGTAAGCAAATTTACTTGAACCCAATTAAATGATATTTATGACGAACAGACAAAGAATTGTGGTTTCTTTGATTTATTTAAAAATAAAATGGGCGCTTCGAATATGGACAACCCTGTATATTCGCACACAATAAAATTTATGTCAAAACATTTCAAGCTGGCTCATTCACTAAAAGAAAAGGATACCTTCAGATGCATTTTTGCTGGCGTTTGCTCATAACACCTTTCCAGTTTTAGTATCCTAATTAGGCCGCGCGCCTAAGGTGGCAGTTTATAAATAACCAATTCTACCAACTTCCAGACGAATCGCCAAGTCCAGTCGTGCACATCTTAATTAAAATTATTAAAAGTAATTAAATTCGGATATTTTTTAATTTTTTTTTTTATGAAGCGATAGTAATTCCATTTTCATTCTCTAACTATATTTAAATCTAGACTTCAAGCAGAAACACGTTGAAAAAATATAAAATCAAACAGTACCAAAAGCAGTGACAATTAATATCGAGAGCGCAGCATGACTGCAAAGCGAATAAATATTTAAATTGTATTTTAATAACTTCTCATTTAATATAAGTATAAATTTATTAATGATAAATGTTATTAATAATTTACTGTTTTCGCAGATATTTTTTTCCTTCTCTTTTGATATTTTTTTCTTTTAAACAAGAAACAGGTTTTTTAAGACTTGTTCAATGGGGAAAAAGGACAAACATTTTTAAAGTCGCCCACTCAACTTTGTGAAGTTTGTTACAAGTAAAAAAAAAAGAATGAGTGTATGGATATGTTTGAAACTTAAAATATTTTATTTTAAAACAACGTTCAAATATTCTAGTTTTGAGAGAGAATTTTTAAACGAGATGTGGCAATCAAGGATTAATTTCTATATATAATTCGCCTGTATCTCCTGGTTTACACTCATCGAGACTTGACATCAATTCTTGTTCATTCCCTTTTTAATTTCCACCTCTCTTACGGTTGATATCCGCGTCTTTTATCCACAAAGGTAAGACTTGAACATCAAGTCTTGACGAGTGTAAGCCAGGAGTATGTCACTGAACTCCTCTTAAATGGCTGGTGTGTTTGAGTTGTTCCCTGGATGGTTTCTATGTACAATTGGTTGGTTGTGCTGCGATCGGGAGTTTTCTGGTACGATGAGTATTATAGCACTATCTTTTTGATCCATCCTGAACACTAGAGAGCGCTGTAATACAAATCTTTAAAAATTCCGTGAAAATTTCTAAACCACTCATCCGATTAGCATGAATATTTGAATATCAATTCACTTCCCTTAGACTGTTTATATTTTTTCATAAAATTAAACTCCTTTATATGAATTTTAAGTTCTAATTGTTCATCATTAACACTGCTTAATTTTAAACATTGATCAGTTAATTTTTCGTCATTAAAATAAACTCCACTTTTTCGCAATACTAAATGATTGAACATTCTGCAAATTTTTGGGTCAACTTGCCTATCATTAACTACGCCAGCAACCTCTTTTGTCCAAACCTTTTTTACAGGGACTTTACCCAAACCAAACACTTCGCGACAATTACCAGAATGGACAGAACAGCGTCTGAATGGACAGATTTAGTATTAAATATATTAGTGATTTTGCAAAATTTTTTTTTTTTAGACTGAACCAACGCTCAGGGGATGCCCCCTATAAATGCGTAAGCATTGTGTTGATTCGGAAGATAAGTGATAGTTAGTTGGAGGGTGGATAGATGGAGTTGTGTCGGTGAATATTTGTTTTAAATTTGCACAGCTCAAAACTGCCAGGAAACACGCTCGCAGGGAGACTATTCCACAACTTAACCGTGCGACTAAAGAACGAATTATCACGGTAATGCGATGTTCTATTGGGCATCGATGCAATGGTAAAAGGGTGGGCTTGGACAGCTGCCCGAGTGGACCTGGGAAACACACGAGCTGGTGGCGTCAGGCCATGTATCTCCCTTGAACACTTCCCATGGTAATACCTATACAGTAGGCTTAGGCAACCTACATTGCGTCGATGCTCAAGAGAGTTGAGCGAGGATGAAATACTTTCATCCCTTATCAAATTAATTATCAAGTATTAATTTAATTAACATTGTACAAAGGAAAAAATTGTATATCTTACGAACGTATTTGTTGCATATACACAAAAAAATTATTAAATATTACAAATGCCTTTATACAATATAAGAATGCATTCGTTTCATATTTACGAATTACGAATACGAATTACGAATAATAATTACGAATACTTTCGTGCAATGTACAAACGGATTCGTAAATTCTACAAACGAATTTTTATATTGTACAGAGGCATTCGTAATATTAAATAATTTTTTTGTAGATGAAACGAATGCGTTTGTAAAATATACAAATTTTTCTTTGTACAATGTACAAACGGTCATTTGTATTATTCACAAAGTCGTTCATAGACAGAAAAGTACAAAGGGCCTTGTAGAATATAATAATTGTTTTGTACATAGTACGAAGCTTTTTTTTGGGTGTAGGATTATTATTTTTGTTTTTGCTTTGCATGTAAAAAAAATAATCTGGATTATTTTGAAGCGAATGGAACGCAGCTATTATTTATATACTGTACGAATTAAAAGTGGTTATTTCCGAAATTGTTTTTAAAACATTAATTCAGTTTAAATAAAATATTTCTATTAATGTATTAAAAAAATATAATATGTTTATTATTTATTAACAACTACATCAACGGGTTTTCAAAAAGTAATGGTTTAATCAAAAGTGTTGAGTAAGATTTTTAAAAAATTTGTTATAAACAATGCCCGAAGAAAAGGCAGCTGTATGAATTAATAGTTGTTAGGGCTTGTATAAGTGAGCAAGTGATCAGCTTTTCAGCTTTTAAAATCAAGAGAGTTTATGAATTTTTTACTTAGAATATCAAGTCGAAGCAAATGCTCACTTTTAACGCATTCCGACCATATTTTTCTTTCTATATTAAAGCAAAGTTTCTGATAGTATTTTAATGATTTTCTTGATTCTTTACCTCTTTCATAATATTCAAATGTAAAGGTTGTTGGCCTAGTCGTTTTTTCCACAACTGTGATTTTTATTGAGAGTTTCGCATGTCTGAGTACTTGCGGTTTTAAAGCGGTCTATGTAGAAAAAATTATATCGAAACTATTGAAAATACTAACTTCAAATATTTGTAGAAATTTTTTTTCAATATTTTTAAAATTATTTACCCTTAAGAGGTGCGACTTTTATATGGAACGTGCCATCTACTATATCCTCTGTAAGACTTAAAAAGACTTCAAGCGCTTCATCGCCTATTTGCACGCCATCCTTATCACATAAATAAATCACGTAGATATTATTATTAATATCAAATTTAAAGCACCTATTGAGTTAACAAACTAAAAAAAAAAAGAAATTTAAAATAGTTAAAAAAATACTTAAAATTTTAAATATGCACTTGCATTTATAAAGAACTATTTCCAAGCTCGCCTCTTCTGTATTGATGGTCACGTATTTCAGCTCGTCTATGTATTGTACCTTTACGTTTTATATTTCCAAATAAAAAATTAACAAAAAAATTCTTTTAAAGACACGCAGAAAATTATTTTTAAGATAACTTTAACTGAGAAGCTTTTGTATATTGTGAAGACTGCCAGAAAATATCAACCCGCAGGGGATGCCTCTATAAATGCAAGCATTGCGCTAGTTTATAAGTAAAAAAAATTACTGTTAAGGTGGAAAGTTGGAGAAGTCACGGGGCAGACTTTTCCCAAAATAAATGATAGAGAAGGAAATATTTTCGTCCACTATCATATACATCGCACTACGTTGAACTCCGTTCAGGTGTTCTAATAAGGCCTTTGAAGCCTCTACCTAAATGTGCGAATAAGAACTAACATTGATCCAGCACTGAGGCATACTGAGAGTATTTGGTCAGTTCGTTACCAAGCAAAACCATTTAAATTTATCTGCCTGGACCTCAAACACAATATAAAAAAAATTACTAACCTGTGTTCCTTCCGTCTAGTTCCCGATAAAGTATATAATTTTGGTTCTGATTTTACTGGCGAGACTTGCGATAAGTGATAGGCACAAACTATTTGAATTAGCAAAAGCACTAAACTTTTATTTGAAATTTTAATACTGTTGGATCTTCATCAACAACAATATACAATGTATATTATAAATACATGAATTTATTGAATTTAATCATTTATTTCTTTTTCTCAAAATAAGAATTTCAGCGATTGAATTCAATAAATTCACTAAAACTCGGTTCTGCTATAATGTACATCACTTATGCAAAGTGGTATTAATCCCTTTCCAACCCTGGCAAGCCATTATTGTGAATTAGCGTTTTGACATTTTCTCTTGTGTTATTTTTGACAATGACGTTTGGCTTTTGACTTTTTTTGCTCGTGTGTGCATTAGAGCAGGCCGCTGGCGTTATAATTGTAATCTTTGTATTGTAAATTGAATTAAGATTAAATAAAACGTATTAAAGTGAAAAAATACGAAAATCAAATTGTTTTTTTGTTATTCCTATTGTGGGACGTAACAATGCTTTTCTTTAATCAAGATTTTAACTTTCAGTATTCAAAATTTTTTAATCTGTGTATCAATGAGAATGTGATTTCAATATTGCTTTTTTCCCTTTCTTATTTCATACCGATCGGATAAGTTAGGCATTTCACACCGAATAAGCGGTGTAAATTAACACCGTTCGGTGTAATAAATGTAAATATCCGCTCACCGGTGTGAATTTACTTTTGACATTTTTTATTGCGTATATATAGTAAATAATTAAGGTTTAAGTAATGAGTTTTATTGAGTAGACGTGTATTTGGATCGCTCGAAAATAGTTTACAATTTCTAGTGTTTACCTAAACCAGCAATTGTCTTTACGCGGTGAATACATAAAATATTGCAATCTGAAATCGTCTGTTGAAGCTGAGTCTTAATTTTAATTAAATAGTTAGTTTATAAAGTAATTATTATTGCTGCTGCAACCAAACTTAATTGTTCCCGCCAGTTTTATTTAACACTACAACAACACTATGTCCACCAGATCTAAAGCTCTAAACTCAAAACACCTACAGCTGACTCCAACGCAGTCAGGTCAATACCTCCAATTTTCTCACTCTTAATCAGCTGGATGATCGCCTAAGCAAGCAGACAGATACACAGTTTTCAAACTGAACTAAGTAAAGTTCGCGAAGAGTTCAACTTGAAAATCGAAGAAATTGAAAGAAGTTGGGTAGAAAAGTTAAACGGCGTTAGTGCTGCCTTATCTGGCGCTGTGAATCGTATTGACAAAATAAAATTAGAAGCCGAGTCAAATGAAATGAGTGCACTAAGAGAAGAGATGTTTGAGCTTAAGAAAGTAGTAGGAGCGCAAAGAAGTTGCTGCAGATGCTGTATCGTTCGGAGTCCCTGAGAACAGTGATGAGAATTTTACACTCATGTTCAACAAACTTTGCTTTACCGTAGGCTACAGACTTCCATTGCTTAAGAGCATTTTCCGAATTACGAAAGAGATGCTATTCTTCGGTCTTCTGCTGTTTTTCGTAGGAATAACCGGAGAGACCTTTCACTCAACGACTTGGGAACTAACTCGATATCTATCTTAATGAAAGCTTAACAAAGCGCAGTCGGCGTCTTCTTCGGAGTGTGATTAAGCTCAAGCGCAACAAAGAATTTTTTCCAGCCCATGCCAGGAGGGATTTAATTTTTGTCAGGTGGTTTAAGAAGAGTGAAAGTTACGTCATTGATAACTCTAATGAACTTGCTGCTATCGTCGCGGGCGAACTGGATGACTACATTGGAAATGAGAGTATCACGCAATGTATTTAATTTGATTACTTCTATCTGAAACACTATTTTACTTCTCTTTCGTTCTCTTTATTTTTCTCTTTTTTATCTTCCACTTCTAAACTATTTTAATAATTATTTCTGTAAAGTTATTTGGTTAATTGGCTTATGTGACTACAATGAGTTTTATATATAAATATTTCATTTATTATTTTTTAACGGTATGTCTAAAGATTCTTTGGTTAACTAGTGCTTTGAATTTTCGTAACAATTTAACTAATGGTGCTAGCGAAAATAGTAAAGTTCTTGTTAAAGTTCTGTGTAGATGGTATTCTGGCCTTAAAATTTAAATTAACATTTAAATGCACAAAGTTTAAACTCTAGTAAACTTGATTGTTTAAAATTTGTGTTTTTTGTGTTTTAAGACTCTTCTATTGATGTGATTTGTGTATCCGAAACGTGGTTTTGTCCTAAGGTTAATGACTCTATTTAAGCGGGGTTCACATGATCCTGCATGTTGTCACGCCTGCCGTGACGGCCTTGAATTTGAAATATTTCAAATTCAAGATTGAACTATTTCAAATTCAAGATATCATGTTGTCAGTCGGCTGTATCGAGCGTTCGAGAGGTCAAATACGAGGCTTGTCCTACAATGCGTCACAACATGTAGGACCATGTGAACCCCGCTTTATACGTTAAATAATTTTAACTTGTTTAGGAATGATAGAAAAGATAAAAGAGGGGGGATGTGGCGATTTATTGCCATAAAAGCTTCAGTGCTAAAGTAATAAAAAAATCTTCTAACAGTCCTGTTGAATTTTTAAATCCTTGCACTACTGACAACCATGTTAAAATATTTCTGTCTTGTGTATACAATCCTAGTAAATTAAATAGTCTGAAACCATATATCTCAGAGCTTTCTGAATTATCAATTGTTATTAATTACTTTGTTATATGTGGTGACTTTAACGTTAATTTATTGTGTAATGACAATTTTACTAAATCAGTCTATGATTATATTTCTTCCTTCGGTCTGTCAATTGTTAATGAAACTACGCCAACACGATTCTCTTATAATGATGTTCCAAGCCTTCTTGATTATTTTATTGTGTCTGATGCCTCGTCTGTTCTATTGTTGATCAAATTTATTTCCTTTCCGATCATGATGTTATTTTCTGTACGCTTGATATAGAGCTATCTCGCACAGTTATCCAGAATCCAGAACTATTACATACTTGTTTAGACTTTAAATCAATTCATTTTCCGGCATTAATCAATGATGATTGTTCAATTCCATGGAATGATAATTGGTTTTTTGCAAATGTAAGTGAGAAAGTAGATGGCCTAACTCACTATATAAAGAACCTTTTTGAATCCCATGTGCCTACGCGGACTATTGTTATTGTATTGGTCGCAGGTTTAGAAATTATTTTCTATCTAGTTTTCAATTCAATTGAATTGAATTGAATTGAAATTTGATAATAGTAAAGCCACAGGCGCAGAAGTCCTTAAAGTAGTCAGCCGACATACTAGGCTTTAAAATAAAAGAAAGACTTCTTTTAAGCTTGAATCAAAATTACTTATTGATTCCTTTATTTCAAAATCCTTCCTTTTATAAATACCTTCTTAAACCTATAACTTAAAACTATAAATAAGGGATAATATAAGAAATAATTATAAATAACATAGTTAATTAGTGTGTGTGCTGAAGTAAATAATTATCTTTAATTTAGAATCTAGTGTTGGTAAACGTAATTAATTATATTCATTACATTATAATGAATGTGTTTTGTCCGTGGTATACTTCTAGTGTCCAAAATGCAATAAAGAAACGAACCAAAATGCACAAGCGGTGGAAAATAGATCCGTCGCCTGAAAATTGGGAGACTACAGAGCTGCTAGGAATGCTGCAGTTCTTATTTGCAGGCAATCCAAAATAAGATACTGCTCGAATAATCTAAAAACGTTGCTTCCTTCAAAAGAGCTTTGGAAAAATCTTAAATGCCTTGGAATTGGTAAAAAAGCCAGCAGTTGACTGTTGTGTTGACCCTGATATTATGAATGATTTTTTCATTAATAAAAATATTAGTCAAAGTAATCTTGAAGAATTGGCAGATGCTAAACATATTATGAAAATCAAATCGAATGCAGTTAGTGAGAATGAAATTTCAATCAAATTCGTAAAACTAATAGTTTTTTACATAGTTAACCCACTAACGCATATAATAAATCATTGTTTCACTTCTTCCTCTTTTCCTTATTCCTGGAAAATTGCAAAGGTAATGCCTGTTGCCAAAAAACTCCAAGCAAGTGAGCCCATTGACTTCAGGCCCTTAAGCATTTTGTCCTCCTTGTCAAATGTGTGAATCTATTATGGCTGATCAGATATCTAATTTTCTCACTCTAAACAACTTTTAGTCCCCATTTCAATCTGGATTTCATGGTGGTCACAGCTGCGCAACTGCTACTATTGATGATACTTGATGATATCCGATCTCCTTATGATGAAGGTCTACTTACCCTTCTTTTCTAGATTGATTTTTTTAAAGCGTTTGACACAGTAAATCACTCTTTACTTTGTCAAAAATTAAAAAGCTGTTATGGGTTTTGTGTTAATGCTGTCAATCTTATAAGTAGCTACTTATCAAACAGAGTGCAGAGAGTTAATGATGCCAATAAGTGCTCTCAATACAAGTCTGTTTGCAGTGAAGTGCCTCAAGGATCAGTTCTTCCGTATGCAAATGTTTGTCTATGCACGCCTACGCAGATGATATTCAAATTCATCTCTCTTGCAGAACGGGGCTTCTAAAAGATTTATGCTGCAGATTAAATGAAGATCTTGTTAACGTTTATAAATGGGTTATTTGAAATGGTCTTAGACTTAATGCGCAAAAATCATACGTTTTACCTATTTCCAGAAATAAAATATGCTTAGATGACATTCCATACTTGTTTCATAACAGGAAGCTAAAACTAATAAGCAATGTAAAAAGTCTTGAATTTCATATTAATTCCTCGTTGACAAGTACCGATCACATTAGTAGTGCAGTACGAAACATTTATTATGCTCTGCGAAACTTAAAAATGGCAGCAATATTTACACCTGTTGATGCTAGGCGCAAGTTGGTAATGCAAATGATACTTCCCTTAATAACGTATTCTGACCTTATTTATAGTAAATTCGATTCGCGATCTGAACACGAACTGAGAATTGCGTTTAACCATGCGACGCGATATGTCTATAATATGGTCGATCACATATCACAGTTTAGAAAAATTATTTTTGGTTGTGATATAATTATCTATTTAAATGCTCGTAAATGCATTTTCTTTTTCAGTCAGCCAGAAGTTATATGATCATAATACCTAACTTTAATTCTCTAAACTCTACTAGACTTTTTTTCGTTAATGCCATTAGATTATGGAATGAATTACCCAGTCATCTTAAATCTACTGAAAATAAAAGCATCTTTAGGCAGGCTGTTTTCAATCCTTTTTTTTTAATTGCAGAAATCTTCATATACAGTAACCAGATTTCTATTTTTAACTCTTTTGTAATATGTTTATAAGAGGGTTGGAAAATTTGCCTTATTTATTTAGCGCAGCAAGGCTTTGCCGACAATTCAGAGTATCAGAATGCCCCACTTAAGAACTCGAATAAATCAACAGCAACTAGCACATAATTTTAGGTTTAAGTCAAGTCTGAATTCTTTATTAAAAAGTACTGGTATTTATACCAAGATGTTTGGCATTCTTGTTCTTACTCTAGTAAATGATACATATCTATAATTCTTAATACATATAAATATATTATTATATTTATATTTTAAATAACTGCAGTTGACCGATATTTACAAATAGATGCAATGTAAACAAAAACATTACTTCAAACAAAAAGACAGTCATTGAGCCACATACCAATTCTGCTGTATTCAGCTCAAATTGCAATTCGTCACATTTAAGGTTGACGCTGCTAGTGTGTTATAAATATAAGCGACGGTCTTGGTTAGTCAGCATATGTTAGCTGCAGTTGAGAAGCATTTATACATTATGAATTACATGTTGCCTATATGCACACTACATCCTTCCCCCAAAAAAATAATGATATTTGTTTACATTTCTTAAAATTTAAATAAATGTCATTTGCTATCTATTTTTAATCTATAGCGCTGTTTATAACTATGTCTCTTAAAATATCTAATGTTCTTGTCTAGATCTTACTAAATTATTATTGTGTATTTCATATAACTTATCATCTAGTTTTATAACGCTATTACATTTATTTTGCGAAATTATTTTATATGGGCCTTTATATGGCTTATCAAATTTTTTCTTATTTTGTACTTTTAAATAAACATAATCACCTACACTAAAATTCGATTTATGTATATGTTTTTGATTATTACGTCTTATATTCTTAGTTTCTATGAGGTTATTTCTAGATTGTTCGTGTGAATATCTTACTTTACATTTTAACTCATTCAGATAATTGTCTAAGTCATATATTTGTTCTTTGTTTGTCATTACTTCGCATGGTAATGCGCATAATTTCCAAAAACTAATTCAAATGGTGAGTAATTTGTGCTGCTATGCGGCATCGAATTATAGCAATACGTATAATATGGCAGCCAATCATCCCAATTATCTTTATCACCTACTGTCATTAAGTAATCGTTTAGTACTCTATGATTTCTTTCTATTGATCCTAACGTTTCATGATGGAAAGGTGTCGAAACAAATTTATCTATATTCAATAATTTACATATATTCTTTAATAACTCATTAGTAAATTCAGTTCCTTTGTCTGTCAACAGTTTTCTGAAACATCCACATTTAAGAATAAATTTTTCTTCTATTGCTTTTGCGACTGTTATAGCATCTTTGCTTCCACGAATTTTGTTAATTCGCATTGAAGTGTCAATATATATCTGTAACCTTTGGATGGTCTAAGAGGACCTACAGTGTCAATCGTGATTGTTTCAAATGACGTGTTTGGAGTATCCGTTAATTCGAAATTTTCTTTAGTGTATTTAGTTATTTTTACTGTATTGCAAATTTTACAATTGTTAATAAATTTCTTAACCATTTTGTTCATATTTTTTCAGACAAACTTTTGTTTTAATTTTCCTATACACTTTCTGATACCACAATATCCTCCTAATTTTGAATTATGATGTTCTCTTATTAACCTGTGCATTTCTTGCTCACTTTTAACCTGCCTTGGAGGTTCATATAACATTATTTTTAAACATTCATTATCTCTCTTATTCTTTTGCAGCTTATTAAATATATCTTTGAACTCACTTATGTTCACATTTTCAAAAATTTTACTATCTCTTGGAAGCGCTACCTTTTTTACATCTGCATTGTTTGTCATGAATATTAACTTCTTAAAAATCAATTTTACGTCTGATAGAGAATTATCGTTCAATTCCACAAGTACAGTGTTTGCTGCTATATTTATTATAATACTTTTGGTACCCTTATATCTTTTTACATTTTTCTTGAATTCTAATTTCTTCACTCACCTAGTGTCTGATATTGATACACAGTCCCAGATGTGAAGGTGATCAATCCCCACATTTGAGTCTAAGGCAATTGCACGGTTTTCATTTATTTCTTCATTTTTTTCTTTTTTGTTCTCTTCAAAAATTTTTTTTATTGCGCGCGTAATAACATTAACATCATGTTTTGGTATCATTTCTCTAAGTTTACTGGAATCTAATTGTATTCTGGAAAGTGCGTCCGCGTTTGTGTTCATTTTTCCTTGCTTGAATAATATCTCAAAGTCATAGTCCATTAGGTCAACCCGTATTCTGGTTAATTTTGATGAAGGGTTCTTATGCGTAAAAAGACTTACTAGTGGTCTATGGTCAGTGTAAACTATAAACTTTCTACCAAATAGGTAAGGACGGAAAAAGTTTATTCCCCAATGAATTGCTAATAACTCTTTTTCTATTATCGGTTTATTTAATTCATGTTTATTAAAGGATTTGCTCGCATATGCTATTGGTTTGTCTGTCCCTATTTCTCCTTGGGACAACACCGCTCCTATAGCATGATTTGATGCGTCTGTTGTTAAAATGAACGGTTTGGAAAAATTTGGATAACTGAGAATGGGAGGGCTCATGAGTTTTTCTTTTAATGTGTTAAAAGCTCTAGAGCATTCTGCTGTCCAGCTAAAAATCTGTTTTTTCTTTAGTAACTGATTCAATGGTTTAGCAATATCTGCAAAATCTTGAATGAACCTTCGGTAGTAATTGCAAAATGCAACAAATCTTCTAGTTTCATCTGTATTTTCAGGTACTGGATAATTTTTTATTACTTCATATTTTGCTGGGTCTGTACGTACTCCATCTGAGGTAATAAGATGACCGAGATATACAACTTCTGGTTTTAAAAAATTACATTTCCCTGGATTGAGTTTCAGATTATATTTGCGTAGACGTTGAAAAACCCTTAATAAATTTTCATTGTGCTCTCTTAGATTTGAGCCAAAAACAATTACATCATCTACATATAGAAAAGCTGATCCTTGCAAACCACTTAATGCTATTGATAACATTCTTTGAAAACTGTTTGTTGAAATTTTTAAACCAAATGGTAGTCTTTTAAACTGATAATGTACTTGATTTGTTGAAAAAGCTGTTACGTGTCGAGATTCTGTACTTAGTGGTATTTAGTGGAATGAGCTGGTCATATCAAGAGTGGAGAAATATTTTGCATTTCCTAGTTTGTCCAGTACGTCATCCAGTCTTGTTAGCGGGAATTTGTCGTCAACTATTTTTTTGTTTAAAGATCTGAAATCTACAACTAGCCTCCACTTAGATTTACCTTCTTTGCCTTTCTTTGGTACTATAAGTAATGGGGAATTATATGGAATAGTTGATGGTTCTATTATGTTTTCTTCAAGCAAATTTGAGACTTGTTTATCTATCTCTTCTAACTGTGTGTGTGGTAATCTATAGTTTTTTATGTATACTGGAGCTGTGTCATTTATGTCTATTTTTTGCTTATAAAAATTATTATTTGTTAAAATTTCTCCTTCTAAATGAAATATTTCTTGGAACTGTTCATATAATCTTAATATGTCTTCTTTTGTTTTTTTATCTAGACTTTCAACACTTAATTCTTTTATTAGATCCCGTCGTCTTTCTTCATGATTTTGTTTGATTGAGTATGTGAATATTTCAAAATCTCTGAGCGGTTGTATTCCTATAATAATATTGTCAATTGAAATTTCAGTGTCCCTAGTGTTTAGTATTTTAAAATGTTTAATACCGTTGGAAGGAACAATTGAGTTTGCTAAAAATACTCCTTTGCTTATTTCTTTGCCAACCACAACAATGTCACTTTCTAATTGAAATTCCACAGCTTGTATGGTTTCTGTTCTTGGTGGTATTGTGCTTCCAATGTTCTTTGTATTCATGTTCATTGCTAGTATTATCTCATCTTCGTTATAGCTAATGATTAAAACATAAGTTTCATAGTCAATTTTACAGTTGTATAATTGCAAGAAATCTCGTCCTAATATACCATTAGTTGATAAATTGAAATTGTCATCAATGACCTGAAATTCATGGTTTATTATTTTTTCACCTATTACTTAGTCTATCTTAGACGTTCCTTTGGAATAGATAGCTTTATCTGTAAACCCATTTATTCTACATGTATTATTATAATCTATTTTCTTTGAATAATTCTTTAAAATCGAAATGTCTGCTCCGGTGTCTATCAGAAAAGTGAATGTTCCCTTTTCGTCTTTTATTTGAAGTGTCACAAAATTTGTTGTGCACAATGTGCGTGCTAAATTTACCGTCTTTGCCGCACGAAATTGCCCCGGTTCGCTTGACCGGGGAAACTTGCGTTTCCCGATTGGTTTTGTCCAACCCTTTGTCCGCTATTATGTCCAAATCTTTGGCCATTGTATTGTCTATTCCCCCTATTCTGTGTGTTATTGAACCTGTTATTGTTGTAATTATTCCTGTTATTTGTGTTTTGCAGCTGATAATTATTGTTGTTTTGGAAATTATTATTATATCGTGTGGCTAAATGTACATTATTCTGTGTTGGCCTTGTTTCTGCTGCTGTAGCAATTTGTACTGCTTCATTAGACTTTGTGGCTCTTGAAACTAGAACAACCGATTTAATATGGTCATTCAGTCCGTTTTTAAATGCACTCAGAGCGAGTTGGTCATTTAAAATTACTATTAGCTCTCTATTTGTTTCACCCTGTTCTTCTATCTGAATTTGATTTAAAGTGGCTATTAAAGATTCTATTCTTTCAACAAAAACATTGACACTTGCGTTCCCTTGATATACTCTTGATAATTCAACGTGAATGTTTAATGCATTTTTATTAGATTTATAATTCTTACTCAAGATTGCTTTCAATCTTGCAATATGTTCAGGTTTGGAATCTGTAAGTAATTTATTCTTAACTCTGTCTGTTAGTTTTGTTGACAAAACAAATTTAACCAATTTAGCCTTTTCGTTATCATCCTTAAGCGAATCTCCGTAGAATTCTTCCAAATTTAAAAATTTTGATAGATTTTTCTGTTCTCGGGTATTAACTTTACCGCGGTTAATAAATCAAAGTTTGCCATTGCGATTTCTTTTACTTTCAAAAATTTTAGTATTTCTTTTTCTATATTATAAAAGGTTATTATGTCCTCTTTCAGGCTTTTGATGCTATTTTCTTCTTCTATTGTTTTTAAACTGTTTTGTAGTATTAGTCTGATTTTGTTTATATATTCATTTGTGTAAGTTCTATTTGGACTCTTTTTTAAAGTAGTTAATATTTCTTTTAATTTTATTATTTCGTTACTCATTATGCACAAATCTAACATTTTAATTCCGGCTCCTCAATTAAGAAACCTCTTTTTACTAAATTACAATGGCATTTGCTACATTTAAAACACTGTGAATGCCAGCTTTTCTTGTTATACTTAATATAAAATACTTTTCCTATATCTATTACTTTTATTTTTTACAGTAAGCGCAATTTTCACTGAACAATGGACCATAACATCCCTGGTACTTTGCATTAGTTCCAAATTTAATCATATTTAAAATTGTTTTTATTTGAATTTTTTTTTTTTTTTTAGACAGTGTTGGTAATACTTCTAGTAAATTGTTTTTTGAGATAGTTCTTAAAATATGTTATTATCCACTTTATTATAATAAGTATTTGGTATAAGTATCTGGTTAACTTGATTTCCGCTTGTAGTTTCTTTTTGTTTTCACCAAAAGCAATTCCAGCTAATCTTCGGAGTTCAGCAAGCTGCTTTTACAGTCTTCTCTGCTTTCCTCCACGCTTCTTAGGCTTATAAGTTTCTGCTTGAGTCGGTGCTGCAGTTGTTGGTGTAGATTTTTTTGTCCTTTTGATGTATTCTTCTAAAGAAATTGGCTTCGGACCAGCTGTTAGAGGCGTTGGAACGTACACTGGTGGTGTAGCTGCTTCAATGGATTGTGTTGGCTCGTATTCTTCTATCTTTATAGGTTGGTTTAATTCTTCAAATAACAGATGCAGCTCTTCTTTGTCATATTTGTACATATTTTTTTTTAATTTTATTTCTATTGGTCCCTGTGCCGATTTGGCAGGATCGCCATGTAATATGTTTATATGAGGGTTGGAAAATTTGCCTTATTTATTTAGCGCAGCAAGGCTTTGCCGACAATTCAGAGCATCAGAATGCCCCACTTGAGAACTCGAATAAATCAACAGCGACTAGCACATAATTTTAGGTTTAAGTCAAGTCTGAATTCTCTATTAAAAAGTACTGGTATTTATGTATACCAAGATTTTTGGCATTCTTGTTCTTACTCTAGTAAAGGATACATATCTATAATTCTTAATACATATAAATATATTATTATATTTATATTTTAAATAACTGCAGTTGACCGATATTTACAAATAGATGCAATGTAAACAAAAACATTACTTCAAACAAAAAGACAGTCATTGAGCCACATACCAATTCTGCTGTATTCAGCTCAAATTGCAATTCGTCACATTTAAGGTTGACGCTGCTAGTGTGTTATGAATATAAGCGACGGTCTTGGTTAGTCAGCATATGTTAGCTGCAGTTGAGAAGCATTTATACATTATGAATTACATGTTGCCTATATGCACACTACACTATTTTCATATTTCTATTTTGGTGATCTATTCATTTCTAAAATCTGTTTTTCTTCTTTTCCTTCCAAAAATATTTTTTCATAAATGTCTAACCTTTAATATATGTTAATTTTTAGTTATACTTCAAATTAAAAATTGTATTTTAGTATTATAATTTACGTCAACTTTTAAAAAAAAATTGGATTATCCATCAACCAAACTCTTTGTATGTATACTAAAAGAACTTGTTTTTATTATACTGATATTATAAACAACAAAAAATAAATAAATAAGTATGGATTAAACAAAACTTAGTAGATCATAAAAATGCTTCTTTTTATACCATAAACAAATTTAAAAAAATGAAAAATTTTACGTTGTGAAAAGGCGCAAAAGGTGTAACGGCACAAATTTGCAGTGTGGAAAGTTCTACAGCAGAATTGGGGTTGTTTACGATGTAGTGTATTTGTACTATAATTCTGGCACATTTTAATCTTTACCACTTATCGTGAACCAACCTTCGTTAATATCTTGTATTTGGTTTTAAAATACATAAGGTAATGTGAAATATGCAACATCGTGAAAACCCCTAATATGCAATTGCTTAAACTGGGCTACCTGACCGCTACCAGACACTTTTCATGTAAGAGCTGACATATTTTCAAATGTAACAGCTGACATATTTTCAAATTCATCAGCGGATATATTTTTCATATATGATAGCTGACACATTTTCAAATCTGACAGCTGACATATTTTCCAAATTCAACAGCTGACATTTCTTTTCATGTGACAGCTGACATATTTTCATATTCGATAGCTGACACATTTTCAAATTTGACAGCTGACACAATTTCAAATTTGCCAGCTGACCCTTTTTTAAATTTGACAGATGACACATTTTCAAATTTTCCAGCTGATTTGCTTCGATGCATCGAAAATTATCCACTCGATGTATAATAAGTCGATGCATCGATGCATCGATATATCGATGTTTTTTGTAAACTGACATCTCTAGTACATTGAACCGCCATTTCAGTTTTTCAATTGTGCAAAGTGAGTGAATTTGATCAACAAATTTAAATGGCTCCAAAAAGTGTGGTTTGGCAATTTTTTGAAAAACGTAGTGAAAACAACGCGATTCGCGACACAACCCACTTTATACAAAGTGGCGTATAAATATTTAGAATTGGTTGGTAGCTCGGTTCCTTCCGTACGACTTTTTTTACAAGCCGCTCAAATCATTACTCAGCAAAAGAATAGATTAGCAGGGCACAGATTAAACAAACAATTGTTCCTGCAAAAATACTGGGAAACATAAAATTGTTTTACCATGTAAAGATTTTGATAAATTCTACATATATATAATGATATACAGGGTTCGCCATCTAACGTTTTTTTTCAACTAATGTTTATTTCGTGAATCGTAACACTTAGCTTATGTCTGATTTGACAGATAATTAGTTTTATCCTTCCGCTGATATAAATACAACGCTGGGAAATATTGCGACATTACTTTGAAAATCATGGTTATGTTGCAGAATGTGTGTGAAAATTGCGTATGGATTTTGGAAGAAGAGAAGCACCGTCAGCTCCGTATGTTCGTTATCTTGTGAAAAAAGTGAAAGAAACTGGCATCCTCATCGATAAACCAAAGCGTGAAAAGCCAGTGCGTACACCCGAGTGCGTACACCCAAGAATATTGCTGCTGTGGCAGAAAGTGTTCGTGAAGCGCCATCAACATCAATTCACCGTCGTTTTAAACAATTGAACATTTCGGAGACATCATTGAGACGAATTTTGCATAAAGACCTTGGTATGACGCCATACCAAGTCCAATTGGTTCAGGAGTTGAAGCCAACTGACCACTAAATGCGTTTTTTTTTTAAAAAAAGTTATTTGGTGGACCCTTTATATAAGATTCTCTGAAAAATAATTGAAAAGTGTTTAGTGTTTTGCACTAATAAATTTGTTAAAGTACTGGTATTCGTAAAAATAATTCTTTCACTTATTATTTATTAGCAACATTTCAAATTAGTTACTATAACAAAGTTGACTATGTTTCTAACGGGCTGTTGAATCAGGTCAAACGCTTTTTCTTAGAACAATTGAAAATTTTAAATTCTTGAGTCATACAAAACTCTCCCTTAATTTTTAGATTTTTTAGAAAAACTTTCGATTGCAGAATTTCTATTTTATGAAAAAGTTTTTAACTTGATTCAATAGTCCGTTAGAAACATAATTAGCTCAGTTATAGTAATTAATTTTAAATTGTGTACAATTTTGTAATATCTGACAAATCCTATGCAAATCGATGCATCGATGTATGCCCTCCGATGCATCGAAAACGATGCACATTTCGATGCATCAAAACGAAGAAATATATCGATGTATTTTTGCCACTGACATCCCTAATGTGGCTGGGTATTTTCTGTAAACGCGATTATATTTGAACATCCAAAACCGTTAATAATACGCATTATTTTAATCGCAGCGCTGGCAGCCCATTCATTCTTCACACTTTTGATAAAGCGTACGTAAACCTTTTTCACCAAGCCTTCCCATTGGCCGAATTTTCTTGGAGCACTTGGATGGAGTAAAATTTTTCAATTGCGTGCAGTTTAGCGCATATCTTAAGCACGGTTGCCACCTTTGTGGTTATTTTTAATTGCCGTGGGAAATGGGAATTCCCATGGGATTTTTTAATTGAGTGTGGTTTTTTTAATTCACGTGGGATTTTTTGTTTTGTGGGATTTTTTTTTGTTTTTAAGGATTTATTTTTATTTTTCAGTTAAAATGTGTATACATATATACATAAGTGTATAATTTTTTATATTTTGTTCATTATCAAAATCGTCTCAACCCATCTATATGATTTTCACAACGAATTCGTTAAGATTTCGCTTACTTTGGTTTGGTGGGAAGTTCTTCACTCTTGATATAATTACAAGCATTGGAAAAATATGTTTCAGTGATTTTTTTTCTGTTTTTTATCAATATACAAAATTGGTATACCTTAAAATTGATTTGTTGCTTTTGACGTAATCTTCGCTGGTTATCGAACAACGAGTATCGAACGTCAAATTCTTATTATGAGCAGTGCAACCCTGTCGAAATGTTCGTTGTTCATCGAATTTTCAGTCGAATCGAATTTTGCTTTTGATGCGGTGCGTACTAAGCAATAATTGATAAAGACATAAGAATTTTGTGATTGTGTTTTGCCTTTTAAGGATTAAAAACTAATTTGGAACTCTTTTTGTAAACTTTATTCAGGTCTAAGGTGGATTAAACAAAAATTTTTATTGAATATTATTACTAGAAGATTAATTAAAACACAGACGACGAAAAATATTAGTTGTTTGTTTTCATTTTTTGTTTCATTTTTGACCATTTGTTATGTCTGTGGTATTTACTGTGGTAGTTTTTAATAGAAGAGAGATTTTTTGTGGTTTTGTTTTAATACAAATGGGATTTATCGTGGTTTTTTTAAATAGAAATGGGATGTTTCGTGGTTTTTTTTATTTGCGTGGGATTTTCGTGGTTATTTTAAATGTCTGTGGGATTTTTTGCGGTTATTTTTAATTGTGATGGGATTTTTTTGTCAATTTTATACCATCGGAATTTTCGTGGTTATTAATTTTTGCTATTGCGGGAAAAAGGTTTTTTTCGTGGGAATTTGAGGTGGCAACCGTGATCTTAAGGCAAATTTACACATTTCACTCAAAACGATGACTGAATCAATTTTTAATTTACATTATTCAAAGTGTAAATCTGAAAATTGATGGATGATTCGGTGTTGAATGTCAAAATTTATTCGTTGGCTGATTATATTTATTGACGTTTAAAAATATTAAATAAATAAAAGCTATTCAGCAATTAAATAAAAAATATAAACTTTCTGCCTGAAATTATGTTATGCTTGAAATTAATTAACGCCTTAAAGACGAATTTACACGATTCACTAGCATTTTTCACTTTGGATGAATCATCTGATTTGAAAAATGTAAATTGAGTTTTATCTTTGAAATGAAGATGATTGTCATCCATTGTGAACAGTGAAAAAAGTAGAAAATCTTCCTACTTTTGATGAGAGTGAAAGCAAATCGAACTGATGTGTCATTCGTACTGAAACACAATTGAAATGTGTTAACCTAGCTTCAAGCAGAAAGTTTGTATTTTTTTATTTAATTGCTGAACATCAATCATTGTTTGTACGCTTTTACTTATCACATTTCTTTAAACGTCAATAAAAAAAATCAGTTCACATATATATTTTGACATTCAACACAAATTTACACTTTGAATAATAGGGTAATAAAATTGAGAGAGAATTAACTCGAACTTAAAAAAGTAAACGAACGCTTTTCTGGTAAAATAATGAAAAATGTCAAATACGTCAGTTAAGAATAAGATCTAAATCTAAAATCTAAAAGTAATCTTAAAAAATAATAATCTTAAAAAATAAACAAAAATGTGTGCTGAATTCGTGAAAAAAGTGATTTTAAATGAATTATGCGAAAGTGACGACGATCTCAATGTCCTATGTGAGGACACAAGTGATGAAGAACTGAATGGAGTATTACTAAAACAGCCTCGGAATTGTATTAAAAACTATTTGGATGAAGTGGTACGTTCCTATAGTGAGGACAAGTTTAAGAGGCATTTTCGAGTAAGCCGGAGCGTTCTTGATACCCTTTGCCAGAAATTTCAAGATTCACATATATACTCGGGATTGCGAGAAGATAAAAGACTCCCACCCATCAAGCATATGGCAGTTTTTCTTTGGTTTGCGGGGCACGAGGCATGCTGCGTAAGAGACTTGGGTGATAGGTTCGACATATCCATCTCAACTGTAAGCGTGGTGTTAAACCGAGCCATAATGTTCATAAGTGGCTGAGCCCCCGAGGTAATTCACTGGCCAAATGATAACGAGAAGAAGGCCAGCAGTGAGTTTTTTAAAACTAAAGGATTTCCAGATGTTATAGGTAAGTTTAAGTTAAGTTTAAAACTTTTGCATTTTACTTCTAATCCCTATAACTCAGGAGCTATCGACGGCACCCACATAGTAATAGATCCGCCAGCTTCTAGGAAAGACCACTACATCGACCGACGCGGAGATGTAAGCCTGGTTCTTTAAGGGATATGCAATGAAGAAAAAAAATTCATTGACATCTTTGTTGGATTTCCTGGATCATCACACGACAGCTGGGTTTTTCAAAACTCCTTCATTTTTTCAAAGTTTAAAGCTGTTTGTGGAGGTAATTATTCTTGTTAAACTACATAGATATGTGAAATTGATGTTAACTTTTAAGATTACATTGCTATGGGAGAGACGGCGTACATATGCATGGAAAACTTAATAACTCCATACAAAGACAACGGGCACCTTTCGAGAGCACAGTAGGATTTCAATATGAAGCTCAGCTCCTGCAGGGTGATTATTGAACATACCTTCGGCATTTTAAAGCAACGCTTTCGGCAATTGTATTATTGCAAGCTTAAACCTGTTAAAAAACTGTGCCACTTTATCCGAGCTTGCTGCGTTTTGCACAATCTCTGCAGTGAAGATGATTTGGAGCTTTTTGATGATGTCATTGCAGATGCACAAAGAGTGGAAGATCCCGAAGAAGCTGAAGCAGTGTATGATAAAAATGCTGGAAAAACGCGAAGAAATCAAATTTGCGAAGAATTGCAAAATTATGGAGAGAACATAATAAATAAAAGCAGTAATTTAATTTTTACATTCCATTTATACTTTCATAAGTTGTACAACAATACATTCACGTTTAATATAAACGTTAACGTTATTAAAATGTCAAAAATTCATAGAATTCATAGAAAAAGTGTGTTATTGACCAGAGTATATTATCTAATATTTAGTCTTCAATCTGTATCTAAAAAAATAATTTTTATGTTTCGACTACAACTAGGAAAGTTTTTCAAGAATCTTTTCAAGAAGGTCAATCTTTTTCTGTTCCCTTGAAGCCTTTTCCATTAATTTGAGAGCTTTGGAATGAAAGTCTGCCTTCTTTTCCCGAATTTTCTGCAGCTCCTTCATGACACCAGAAGTAGATTTCACCTTTGGCTTATGCTGAGTATTTTTTTGCATTTCTTTATAAGTTTCTGGAAGAAAAAGAGATTTGTCGTAAAATAACTATGGAGAACATAAAGTTTAAAATTAAGGAATAGTTTAAATTGTCCGAGTTAAAGAAATATAAATTCAGTAAACTAAATTAAATAGTAATGCAGTAGTAGTAATGTTTCCGATTATTTAAACATGCGAATTTTTTGCGGCGGAAGATTATCCGATCTAAGACCTAATCGTTCTCGAGATCACAAAATCGCTTTAAATCTATGACCAGCAAAGTGCCCGCTCAAAGCTTTTTCGAAAATTCAATGTACTATTTTAAGTGTGCGGTTGTGTCCCAACCCAAACTGGTTAAAATTTCATCGTAATTGGAATAAGCTTTATTGTCTCCGTTGAGCTTTATTATGACAAGTTGATTTTTCCTTCATATTTAAAAAATATCGCAAAAATCCAAACATGGAAGTATTCCAGTTAAGTCTAGTGAATAATTTGTTAACACTATGAAAGAATATATACAGAAGAACTTGAGGGATTGCGTTTAAGAATCTAGCTGTTATTCCATTTTTAGCAAAAAGCGAAATTTTTCGAAAAATTCCAGTTTGTACATTTTTACAAAAAAAAAATTCCGAAAAATCAAAAAATTCAAAATTTTTAAAAAATTTCATAGCTAGTAATAACACAGTTTTGAACTTTTTCGTACAAAAAATTAAAAAAACCAAAATTCTATGACGAAAGTTATAGATGTTCAATCTTGCCTTTTTTTCAAAATCCTTCAAAGTGCCCATTTCTGACCTATCGAAGTCAAAAAACAAATGCAAAAAAATAGGAAAACATATGTATCTTACTCCAAAAGGCTTTAAATATTTTTTTAAATTATTTTGGATTTTTCTGAAAAAAAATTTGGAATTTCAGGGTTTCTAAGACACCTATCCCTGCAGATAAGGGTAAAAAATGATAAAAAACAGCAAAAATCAATATTTTGAAATTGAAAAGAAATTTTTGATACGAAATTACCATCTATGAAGCAAGTGTTTCAGTGTTTTTTTTCAAATACGCATTTGCAACGTTTCTGAAACGCAATTTGCGATTGTTTGACACTTAAATTTTGTTAAAAGCACCATAACTATCGAACAAAGGAAAATGGTTTTCGTGAAAAGGTCGAATATTTCGTTTTTTTTTAATTTTAATTTTTTGTACGAAAAAGCTCAAAACTGTGTTATTACTAGCTGTGACATTTTTTTATAAAATTTTGCATTTATGGGTTTTTAGGAACTTTTTTGTACAAATACCCGAAAAGCTTATTCCGATCACTTTCAATTAAGAGCCCATTAAATATTCGCATTTTCATTTTTTTCATAATAAAATTTGGCGGCCACTCCTATGACCATTGTGTGTTTATTTGATCCACTCTTATCTTTCAATTCATAATGCACTTGATCAGTAAAGCCGCAAATCAACCACAAATGGAATCAATTTCTACCGCATAAGCCCACCGAGATCAGCAGTTACAAGACATCTACAGCATAATTAATATACAGGGTCCGCCATATAACGTTTTTTTTCAACTAGTGCTTATTTCGTGAATGGTAACACTTAGCTCATGTCTGAATTGACACATAATTAGTTTTATCCTTCCGCTGAACGAATATGGTTGTGTATACGCTTGAGCAATGCTGGGAAATATTGCGACATTACTTTGAAAATCATGATGCCGATTTTGCCGAAAAAATCATCTTTTCAGATGAAACTCATTTTGATCTTGGCAGGTATGTAAACAATAAAAAATTGTCGCATTTGGGGCACAGAAAACCCGCACGTATACATTGAAAAGCCGCTGCATCCAAAACGAGTCACTGTTTGGTGCGGATTTTGATCCAGAGGCATAATTGGGCCATTTTTCTTCGAAAATGAGCAAGGAGTGGCCGTTACAGTCAATGGCGATCGTTATCGGGCCATGTTGAACGAATTTTTGTTCACAAAAATTGAAGAGGAGGATATTGGCAACATTTGGTTTCAACAGGACGGCGCTACGTGCCACACAGCTGAAGCTACACTCGATGTTTTGCGCCCTGTTTTTGAAGATCGCATTATCAGCCGCAGAGCTGATGTCGTTTGGCCACCTCGGAGCTGCGATTTGACACCGTTGGACTATTATTTGTGGGGTGCCCTCAAAGATAAGTGTTACGCCGACAAGCCAGAGACAATTTACGCTTTAGAGGACAATATTCGTTTAGCCATTGGTGAAATACAGCTGCACACAATCGATAATGTGCTTAAAAATTGGACCGATCGTGTAGGCTACTGCATGGCCAGCCGAGGCAGCCATTTGAATGAAATTATTTTCCATTAATAACTGGAAGGATTGTACTTTTAAACAAAAAAAGAAATTAAAGAAAATATTCAGTAGTTTTTTTATACAACTTTCAAAAAAAAAAGTTATTTGGCGGACCCTGTACCTGAAGTCAAATCTTGGGTGCCTATGCCTGCCTGGTGTTGTATCCTCCGCTGAGGATACGCGTTAGTCCTACAATCTCCCTAATTTTTGTTATATTAACCACATCTTTGTTTGGGAGGCATGGTGGTTTATGCCATTCAATAGGCAGCCGTGAGGTTGCCGCGATAGGTTAAAATTAATGGGGATTTTTAGTGGTTCCCAAACCGAAAGAATACTTACCAAAATTGTCCATTTTTCACCCTGTTCCTTTTGATTTGAATAAAAAGTCTCTATTTAGTTTTTCCTTTAATTTAATACTTCACTTTTATTTTTAGAGCGACTCTCGTCACTCTATCTTATTTTTTCAACTCCCTTCTTTATTAGCAGAGATCAGATATTTATCACAAATCTGATCTCGCTTTCTTCTTCTTCATTTTCTTAACTTCCAATTTACAATTTTCCATTCTTGGGTGAGATTCTATTTGGCTCAATAACTTAACCTTAAAATATAAACAACCTTAAAGTAAAATTCTTAACCTAGGCAATCTCATTGTTATTCTTTTAGATACACAAAATAGTATTCTTATTCTTATAAACAAAACAATTATTCATGCTTATTTGCATGCACATACATTTTTAATACTGCCGCTACTCTTCTAAAACAAACATACATACACTCATACTCGACCGCCCAGCCATGGGAACTTTGGCTCAGATTTCATAACCATGTTGGTTACAACAATAAAATATCAATTTAAATATTTACCTCGCGCTTAATAAGGCAAAGTCCAAAAATGCAACGACTGCATTTTTGTAAAACAGTAGTCAAGTCATGTCAACATAAGCGCAGCTAAAATAGCAAGCTGGCTTTCTTTATACGCATATTCTTTACTCAACTATTTAGTCGCTTATTAACCATGAGCTTGACTTTTGAATTGCAATGAATGTTGATTACTCACTTTCAATTGAGGCAGATCAGTGTTCATTGCAATCATAACTGTTTTAAGTTAATTATTAACGTTTGTGACTAATTAGTCACAACATTCCTCCCCCCTTTGACCAAGAAAATTTTTACCTTGAAGAGGTTGAAATTTTCGATGACTTTGCTTTTTGCGTATCGACTATGTTTGTATGCTTAATATATAACGTTTTCAATTACTTTTTTTTTTTTCTTCTTCTGTGAAACTGACTATAAACAAATTTTTTCTTATTCAGTTCTTTTGTACATTACATTACATTACATTAAATTACATAACATTACATGACAATACATTATCAGTTCCAAATTCGACTAACTTAAATATTTATTTGTTATAAACACTTTTTGTCCTGTATAGTTCTTGTGAATGTTTATGTTTTCGTTTTACTTTTGATATCTTAAATAATTGTTAAATGTAAAATCTCATTTGAAACCCATTAAATCTTACTAGTTCCCTATGTCTTGTATACATCGGTGACGTCTCGTCCTCGCTGATTCGGTCTGCTTATGCTCCACTAGGTATCTTTTATCTTTGTTCCGCTTCTGGTGCTACTGCTACTGATGGTGACTCAACGGTTGTCTTTTCTAATTTCATGGTACCAAGTTGTGTAAACAGCCTTTAACTTTTTGTTTTCATATACAATACAAGCTCCGAACTTTTTGCGTTATAGCCTGTCAAGTTCAACAAATCTTTCAGCTACTCTATTGATATCGGATGTATAAACAAAATATCCTAATTCACCCAATCTATTGTTGAACAACCTCGTAGTGTTATAGACTTCATTATAATTAATTTCGTTGATGATGCGGCCAATACGTTATCGTAAAGGCTAATATTCTCTTCCTTCGCCATATGCTCCACAAGAAAAATTGCCAGCATAAATTTAAGAAAAATGTTAAAAGTAATAAAATTTCAAACTATTCCGAAGTATGTAACACATTTGCACACTTTTGTTTCTGCGAAAATCATCTGATGAATGAATGAGCTGCGGCCAGTTATGAAATTATTATTTGCGATGCAACTTTTCCATGTCTGCGTTTTCTACACATCTTCAATTTGCTGTGTTGTCTTAATGTTCGTCAAGAAACTTTGCAATCAGTTTAACCAATCCTTACTGCTTCCATGTAATTCTTTCAAACTCGTATTCTCTTTCTTGTACTTCAAATAACGTTCACTAACAGATTTCTTCCCTCTACTGGTTCAGACATAATTTAAAGTCTTCGTTACTTCCTTCACTTGAATATCACGTGAATGCTCCTGCTTCAACCTCCGCTTCTTTTGTTTCTGCTATGTCGATGCATACAAGACCCTTGATATAGCCGTATTCTTCAAATGTTGTATTCTTAATTTCCATTTTACAAAGTTTTTTTTTTTCAACAAATTTTAAAATGTTTAGTGACCATAACTTATAAGTTCGACCCTTAACGTATTATTTATTTTGTAAACATTTGTATTCTGTTTCTCTATATCTTAATACATTTTTCTGTTATCAAATTTATTAATTATTGATATTGTTTTTATCTTAACTTTACTTCACATTTACCTTGTTATCAACTCAACATACGACTTCAAGGATTTCAATTCCTTTTACTTTTCTAACTTCGTTAATTCTCTTTAAATTTATTTTTATTTTTCTTTTTTATACTTTTATGCAAATCTTAATTTTTCTTGTCAATGTTTTTATGCGTAAGCGCATTTACATATAAATAAACAGTAAGAAGTTTCAATATAGGCTTTTCTTTTGGTTTGTTCTTTTAAACATTAATTTTTCATTTTTATTTCTCCAATTCAATATCTTTAATTTATAACTTTACTTAATATTTTCCCGTAGTGAGAATTTAGTTTCCTTTAAGTTTTGTTATTTATTTATTTTATTCTTTTGTTCTGATATTTACTGTTCCAATTTTAAAATTCTTTGTAAAGTCTTTGTAAAATTATTTTTCCTTTTATCATTGTTTCTTTAAGTAAAAATAATTTGTCTATTTCATTATTTTTTTTTTTCCTTTACTTTCTGTATCATTTTACTTATTATGTTTTATTGCGTCTTCATTGGACGTTTTCAAATTTCTTTCTTTTCGATTAATTTGCTTTTTTTTAACAACATTTAATTACTTTAATGACTATTTTAAATCCAAAACAAAATTTACAGAATTATTTAAAATAAAGTGGCACTATTTTGATATCTACAAGTACAATACGCTGTACTAGAATTTAATCCTTGCGAGGGAATTCTGTAACAACGTTGTTCACTTTGAAGATGCCAACACATTTGCCTGTAACTTTAGGTTTTTTCCTATCTTGCCATATCTTGGCTCTTTAATTGTTTCATTTATAATAATTCTACTCCTAATATGTATCTTATACTACTTACTTCCTGCTTTACTGTACTTTCTTTATTTTATGTTACTAGATTTTCCCTAATAGTTTTTTTCTTCTCGTTTTATATATTCTATAAATATTTGTGACGTCTACCAAATTTTCACCTAAATAACCTCTTGGTGCCATCTCTTGCTTATGAACCACTAACTTGGGGATTTTTGTAGCATTTATTTTCACTTCTGCATTATAACCACTTGAACTTAATTCATTTCTTCGTTTCAAACTACTCCTTAACGTGTTTTGTTTAACTAACCTCGTGTCCGTTCCGGAATCTACAAGAAGAACGAGTCTTCCATTTATAGTATTCTTGCAAGGAATTTCTATAAACACATCATTTACTTTGGAGATTCCAAAACATTCACCATTTTTCTTCTCCAACTCCGTCATATTTTTATGCCAACCATCATTTGTTATATTTTTATTTAAGTTTTCTAATCCCACATTGCATTTTTCTTCTATCATATTTTCATTTAATTTCTCGAATACCACATCGAATTTTTCTTTTATTTCCCCGAGTGTCTCTATAACCTTTTTTGATGTCGCCTGCAACGACTCAACTGTTTCCTTCGATTCTTGGCTTATGTTTTCTACATTCCTTCTTGAATGAGGTGTACAGAAATTTACAATCCTTTCGGGTGTCAAATTCTCTGTTACTACTAAATGATCTGTTACTGAACTTTCCACTGGCTTGGATGTACATATACTCACAATCTCTTCAGATGTAGAATTATCTGTTACTATCCTTTCTATTGGCTTAGATGTATGGATATTCACAATCTTTCTAGACGTAGAATTATCCGTTACTATCTTTGATGGCCTTATATCGCTCTTATTTCGGGGTTCCCAGCGCATTGGCCTTGGCTGGGCCCCTGAAAGTTTCCCTGCTGATTTTCCCAGTTGTTCCTCGTATAACACTCATCCTGCACATGACCCACCTTGTTACACCACATACAGTGTACCTGTTGCTGTCTCACTTGCAGTTCATTACCAAAATTATATGCCCTAAACCTCAATCGATCGTTAAATATGTTCCTGTTTTCCTGCTGTCTACTAGCAAATTGTCTAAAATATTTCTGCTGTCCTCTTGGTGCGAATGAGGGTGCACTCATCCAACAATTTTCATGACCATACTTCTGACATGTTTCGCAATACGGAGAATTTTTTCTCGAAAGACACTCATCTCTTGTGTGTCCTTGTCTGTTGCAGAATGAACACTTGATGTTCATTTTATATTGGCCCTGCTTTTCGTCTTCGAACCTATCTTCTGGTGTTACATCTCTTATTCTTAAACCCTGATTTACTCTTCTATTCCATCTGTGTTCTTCCTCACTTTCTTGTATCGTGCAAGTTTGACGCTGTGAATGTCGTCCTGACCCATTCCTGCTTTTGTCCTTCAACATATATTCTAAATCTGAAGCCCTTTTTTCCAACTCTGATAGGTCATTCCCTGACAATGATAACACTACTGTCCTTATCTCAGGATCCAATATACCGACTTTAAATGCTGTAACTACGGAGATATTTAATTGTTTGAGGAGTGATTTGTCCTCCCCTATACAGTCTCTCCCTGTAGCTTCTATTGAACGTATTCTTCGTGCAAACGCAATTATGTTTTCCCCGGGCTTTTGTTCACACCTAGATAATGCAATAATTATTGAATCGTATGTAGTTGCCCTCAGATAATTTGACTTAATCAATACGTAAATATCCTCTACTTTGTCAAATTGTCGGCTCCTACATAGTTCGAAAGAGTCCCCGTGCAACCGGAGTTTTATTCACTCTATGAAAATTGGGATATTTACTTTTTTAACTGCTCTCGCAGCCAGGTCACATCCCTGAATAAACCTATATACTTCTGCCGGTGACTCGGTACCCAAAAACAAGGGCACCAAATTATTCACCGTTTTCGCTATGTCGTTTACATTCATAATTGTTCGTTTAACCAGTTCGTTTCTTCAATCTAATCCTGGTCTATCTTCTGACTTGCTTCCTGCAAATTTACTTTAACACTCCGTATGATAAATAAAATAAACACTCAATGAAAATACGAATTCTCCTCCTGCCATGAGGTACATGAAAAAATACAAATTTAAAGCTTACAAAACACATTTTTATATTTTTTGTTTAATTCCCATTTATTTAAGGTTTTTTCCACATATAAACCATACATTAGTTGACTTTTGTAATACAAATATTCCTTACTATATAAAAGATTCTTCTTTTTTAATTTGTATATTTTATAACAAATTTTAAAATTCATGCCGCTTTAGACTTCCTTGAAGCTGACTGGTTATCTTCTCTGTTGATAAATCTTCCACGGTGATTTAGTTCCTTTTCTATTTTCCCATAAAATCTGCTTCCAGGTTTGGTTTGCCAGGATGGTCTTCGAAAGTTCTACTGGTACAGTCCTCATGATTGTCACTTAGTGGATCCAAAAAGTTGTTGTTGACAATATGTGTTATCTAAAAAAAATTTTACCAAAAATTGCATTCCTAAAAAGGGTTCAAACGAAACTTAAACCTTTATATACAAAAGAAAATATTCGTACCATCCTTGTATGAGAATTTGTTGACTTAAGAAGACTTCTGTTGTCTTTTGTAGACTTCAATTAAAAAAATAACAAAGAAAAATGTTTAAGGTTTTGATTTTAGCAGCAAGGCTGTAGTTCTTTATTTTTCTGACTGTTCGCAAAAAAGTTAAGTTAAAGTTGTTTTACAAGAATGCACCTAGCTACACTCATTTGTAACTGTTCGTTTATACAGCTTGCAAAGTTATAAAAAAAACTAAAAGAGTATATGTTTAACGGAGATTAGAATACTTAAGTATATATGTATGTACATGAGATTGAGTATAGGAATGAGTAAAATAAAAAAATGAGTAATAAAGTATGTTAGTAAAAAATGAAAGCAGTTAAGTTGTTTTAATGCACAGTGATTAGAGTACGTGTAAATGACGCTAACAATCCTCTTTCCGAGAGGTGGTGGAAGATGGATCCGCCATCAATAATATATTTCCAGCAGAAAGATAAAAATCCCACAGAATTTTATGCCAAAAACTATCATTTTGCACAACAAAAAAAAAATTTTTTTCTATATACCCAACAGTGTAATTCCATAATTTATAGGTATAAATAACTTCTTATTATTTAAAACATTAAAAACACACATTTTTTTTTATATGTCCTAACAAAAAAATTTTCTTTATTGTTCCTGTAACAATAAAGACCAATCAAACATTCAAATTCCATAAAAAAAATCTTTCCAAAATAAGCTTGTTGTTCCTGTAACAACAAGGTCTCACCGATCACTTTGAATCTTTGCAAAAGAACCAATGTCCTTACTGTTCCTATAACAGCAAGGATCCTAGCAATTACTTTTTTTATATCCATTTTTTTTCAAACACCTGCTGTTCCTGTAACAGAAGGATCTAACAAAAATTGTCCTTCTCTAAAACTTTATAAAATTAAACAAACCAAAATTGTCCTTATTGTTCCTGTAACAATAAGGATCCTAACATCCTTGCTGTCCCTGCGGACAGAAGGATCCTACCGGCTGCGCCATTTTGTTGTATCCTCCGCTGAGGATACGCGTAAGTCCTACAATCTCCCTAATTTTTGTTATATTAACCACCTCTTTGTGTGGGAGGCATGGTGGTTTATGCCATTCAATAGGCAGCCGTGAGGTTGCCGCGATAGGTTAAAATTAATGGGGATTTTTAGTGGTTCCCAAACCGAAAGAATAATTACCAAAATTGTCCATTTTTCACCCTGTTCCTTTTGATTTGAATAAAAAGTCTCTATTTAGTTTTTCCTTTAATTTAATACTTCACTTTTATTTTTAGTGCAACTCTCGTCACTTTATCTTATTTTTTCAACTCCCCTCTTTATTAGCAGAGATCAGATATTTATAACAAATCTGATCTCGCTTCCTTCTTCTTAATTTTCTTAACTTAGTTAAAATTTTCCATTCTTGGTTGAGATTCTATTTGGCTCAATAACTTAACCCTAAAATATACACAACCTAAAAGTAAAATTCTTAACCTAGGTAATCTCATTGTTATTCTTTTAGATACACAAAATAGTATTCTTATTCTTATAAACAAAACAATTATTCATGCTTATTTGCATGCACATACATTTTTAATACTGCCGCTACTCTTCTAAAACAAACATACATACACTCATACTCGACCGCCCAGCCATGGGAACTTTGGCTCAGATTTCATAACCATGTTGGTTACAACAATAAAATATCAATTTTAATATTTACCTCGCTCTTAATAAGCCAAAGTCCAAAAATGCAACGACTGCATTTTTGTAAAACAGTTGTCAAGTCATGTTAACATAAGCGCAGCTAAAATAGCAAGCTGGCTTTCTTTATACGCATATTCTTTACTCAACTATTTAGTCGCTTATTAACCATGAGCTTGACTTTTGAATTGCAATGAATGCTGATTACTCACTTTCAATTGAGGCAGATCAGTGTTCATTGCAATCATAACTGTTTTAAGTTAATAATTAACGTTTGTGACTAATTAGTCACAACAAAGCAATTAATACAATATTTAGGGAAAGAGATTACATATAATTATTTAAGGCATTAAAATTTTAATACTATAAATTGTGGTCATTTATGTTTAAAGTTCTTATTTTAAAAGTCCACTTAAAAGCCAAAAATAAAATTAATTGATTTAATGATAAGCATTTTTAATTAAAGAAATTATTACATTTAATGAATAGTAAAAACCTGCAAACAGAAACAACAACAATTAGATTTCACACCAGACGGATCCTTAGGATAAAAAATAATATTTTCCATTCATTATTCATTATTCAGGGAATTTGAAGACACATCTTGAAAGTTTTCCTGTGAGATTTGGTAACGATTGGACAAGGGGGCGTGATACCTCCCATACAGGCCAAATTTGCGCTATCGACCACAAACCACAAATGGATATATATCAGACGGTTTTGATCGTAAAAAAATAAAATGTAGTAATTTTGTTCAGATGGTTACTGTCGGTTCAAAAAATGGTCGTGGTCGCAATATATATATACGACCAATTTTTCAAAATTATGGCAATTCCGGAGTTCTACGCATTTTTATAGTGGAACTTGCTGTTTAGGTGCTCCAAGAGGCGGTCACTATACATAAATGTTTCACGCGAGTTATATCTGTAACTCATGAAATTGCAACGCCCAGCACTTCTATTATCAATCCATTAACTATAATTTAACATAAATAAGAAAAGAAGTTTAATTCAATATCGTTGCATTAAACTTCGCCGCTTTGTTTATTAAACCGCTTTGTTTATTCAGCTGCATGCGTTTGATATAGCTGACAAATTTTGCTTATGCAATTTTTTGCATAAGCAAAATTTGTTTACATTAACTTTGTCTTTATTTCCAATTGAATTTCACAATTAATGGAAATCTTGCATTCGAAAGATAATTGATGCTTCATCAATTATCTTTCCTATGGTTATCTTTTCCATGGATATTTCCCATCTAGAGATCATTTAAGAATTTCAAATAGTCTTCTTGGAAAGAAAATTATAAAACATAATTCAGTTACAACTAAGGCATCGGGCAAGGAAGTCCAAAAATAATAAGACCTTGAATCATTATTTTGAAAAGTGTAAACTGTTAAATGCAAAATAATAAAAATACTTTGAAATAAAATAAGAACTTGAATCTTTTTATTTGGAAAAGAGGAAACAGTTAAATACAAAATCATACAATTCGCGCACTTTTACCGCCCACTAATCAATATCTACATACATACAAAGCAAAGTGATGTGTGTGTCTGTGGGTGTGATGCTTATAGACTCCCAAAACTACTGGACCGATTGACCTGAAATTTTGGCAGTCCATTTTTTTCAGGTACGCGATGGTTGATGGAAAAAATAGTTGCAACACCCCCTTTTACCGCCCACAAATCAATAAAAATTCAATATTTCGGACGTTTTTTATCGTATTGGGCTAAATTTAGTAATTTAGTTTGTATGGTTATTGTCGGAAACTGTACTAAAAATTTGTGTCCTCGACCCCTTTTACCGCCAAAAAACCAATGAAAATGCTTTATTTAGGTTTTGGTCGTATAAGACTTATATTTGGTATTTTGTTTTGTGCGGCACTGTCAGCACTACGAAAAATTGGCTTCCACGCCCCCTTTTTCCGCCCACAAATCAGTAAAAATGATATATTCAAATCAGTTTTGGCCTTATAAGACTAACATTTGGCGCTTAAGTTTGTATGGTTACTTTCGGAAAATGTACTTAAAATAGGCGTTATCGCTATACAGCCACTTCCACTTTTTGAAAAATTATTAAAATTGACTGCTGGGTCGATTGAGCTAATATTTTGACTTATTTTGTATGGTAACTGCCAGCAATTGTACCAAAAATTGGTTTCCACGCCCCTCTTTTACCGCACACAAACCAATGAAAATGTTTTATTTCAATGGTTTGGGTCGTATTATACAAAAATTTTGTAATTTAGTTCATATGGTTACTCTAGTAAGTGCATTAAAAATGGGCCTGTCCCACTTTAGTTAAACTCACTTTTCGGGGGGTCAGCGTGGAGTGAAGCAAAGTGCGCCAGGCTTAAGCTAAATTGAGCTGAAAATTTTGCATTCGTTTTGTTTCGAGTACGAGATGGTTTAAGGGAAATAATTTTGCCGCACCCCTTTTTACCGCTTACAAAACAACAAAAATTCTATATTTCGCACGGTTTTGATCGTATTATACTAAAATTTGGCAATTTAGTTCATATGGTTGCTTTCGGCAGCTATACTGAAATTATATAGTGAATATATTTGGAATTTCTTGACATTTTCGTATATGGCAGTAAAGTGGTCTGTGGCAGAACAACGTCTGCCGGGAAATACTAGTAGTACATAAATAGCTAATTTTCTACCCAGGTATAGGGACATTTATGCAATACTTGTGGATATTACTGTATGTTATTTTAATTTTATAAATGTCGGAATAAAATATTGCAATATTTAATTAGCTCTTTGATAAGAGTAACCTCAAAGATAACATGTTCAGCATTCTTCCTACTGAAATTCATTCTGTTGTGACATACATATAACATTTTTCTTCTTTGGAATACTTCTGTCAATGCTAGAGTAAGATCGAACTGTTTTGTTTGGCAAGATGTTTGACAAGATGTCATTCCAATGTTACTAAGTTTGCATTTCTGATTTCTATGCCTTTTTCTCAACAAAGTGCCGTGTCAAAAGGTCCAATTTGCTAAGCAATAAAAGAAAAGAGAAAAAATCGGTTAGAATCAAAAAAATCAAATAATTTTCTACTTCCTTAGCTTCATTCATAGTTTCTCCTAGTTTACGTGGTAACACAGCCCTGGATTAGTATTACCTCATCTGGAAGTAAGGTTCCACGTATAATTCGATCCGACACCTTCCATTATTCCTCACAACCCACCTGGGTTCTCCACTGCGACGGATTACTGCGACGAACGGAAGCACTCCAAAAGGGTATTGTTGCCACTAAACGTTCAGCACTCTCGTTTTTATTTTTTTTTATTATTTTCTCGAAGACGGAATAGTTGTTTAACCTACATCGTTTGTATTTTTTTTTTTATTTTGACACGTCGCATAAGTACGCCGAGCTCGCGCTCTTTAAGCCCCCAACACATTGCGTGTCACGTTCTTACATCCCGCACTGAACTCTCAGTGAAGTAAGCGTCTTACAAAATGCTTCGTTTTGTTATTTTACTTCCTAATTTATCATATATCCCACATACAGGGATCTTATGTACAACTTGGTTTTTGTACCCTTAACGCTTCTCTGACGATTTTTGAGCGTATAAGACTAGAGTGGTAGTTCCAACACCAGTCTCAACGTCTGCAAGTAGCGTAATCCTGGCATGGTCATGGAAAACCAACGCATAAAAATTTAGATTTTCAAAAGTAATTTTAATTTTTTTTTTTAGATGACGAAAGAAAAGTAAGAAACGTTGACTATCGTAGTCTAAATCCCTAGTGAACACAAACAGTTCATGAAACAGTGAATAATTAAAATTATTTCGTTTTTGTGCTCGATTGAGAATTTAAATTTAATTTTGGTAAAGACAAATTTATTTACGCATATGAAGTGCCCGGCCCACTGTTCCGCGATTGTTCAGCTATTGTTCGTGCCCACTAAGAGAGTCAACGTAAATTTACGCCAACATAATTAATTCTCTTAACATGGTGAAAAGAAGCGAAAGAAAGTCAAAAGAGCGATTGCTTACTATTTTCTTTTCTTTTTGTCAATACTCATTAAAAGCACCATAATTTTAATTTTTTTCTTGCTACCTCGCCTTACTTTATTTCACCTAGTCATAATTTTTTTTTCTAAGCATATGAATTCATTGTGCAGCATTTTCCAGATTAGAAAGAGAGTCAAGTCGAATGAGTCTGGTAGTGAATGCAGATAAGACGAAATACTTAAAGTCAACAAACAAACAGTCCCAGCGTCTTGGAACCCACGTTACAGTTGACAATACCTCCTTCGAGGTTGAGAAGGACTTCGTTTATCTGGCATCCAGCATAAACTCAACCAACGACATTAGCATTGAGATCAAACGAAGAATAACTCTTGCCAACAGGTGTTACTTTGGGCTCAGTAGGCAATTGAGAAGCAGAGCCCTCTCTCGACGAACGAAAATCACGCTCTATAAATCGCTTATCCTGCGCGTCCTACTTTATGCATCACAAACCTGGACGCTGAGCAGTTCAGATGAAAAGACTTTAGGAGCATTCGAGAGAAAAATTCTTCGTAATATCTACGGACCAATATGCGTCAATGGCGAGTACCGAATACGGTGGAATGATGATCTGTATGAGCTGTACGCTGAAATCGACATAGTCAAGCGCATTAAAATCGAGCGGCTTCGCTGGCTTGGTCATGTTCAGCGCATGAAAGTCGATGCTCCAGTGAAGAAAACATTCGATTCGGTACCCAGCGGCGCACAGTGTTTCGACTAGAACAAGCTAGCTGGACAAAATTATTTTTTTTGATTTTTTGTATATATTGGGTCAAAACAAAAAAAAAATTGTATGGGAAACCGGGTCGCAAATGACCCCCTGAACCAGTACGGGTTAATTTATGTTAAAATTTGCAGTCGTTCCGATATTTTTAAGTATATCTAAAGTTTTAATTGACGGATTTGGCCAAAAAGTTCTCATATGAAGGGTAATTGTTCGTTATACTACATTTGTTACATAGATTCATAGCTTTCAGTTATTAAAATTAAAAAAGGAGGTTTTTTATCAAATCTATGTGAAAAATAGAGATATCATCATTGTTAAAATAAAAATCTAAAAGATTTTTCAAATTTAAATATTTTATTTAAATAAAGAACAAGGTTTAATATTTATGAAAATCTATGGATAAACGGCGCAGTTATGTTTTTTTCAGTGCAATACCCAAATTAAGCTTTTCGCGGTTTTTCACGTGACAATCACAAAAAGCAGAAATTTTGTCATTTTTACTTATCATTCTCATATTTATTATCAATAATACAAATTAAAAGAGCAAACATTTCTCTATCCTGGATTCGAATAAATGTTATTTATGCCGAAATTTCAAATATTTTATTCCAAAAAATAACTTATAACAAAGAAAAATTAAATATATTCAATTTTAATTAGAAAATGAAGTGTAATACATTAAGTTTTTGCATTAATTTATGATAAAGTTTTAATTTTTCACAGTGTAGTTAAAGTTAAATAAGTTAATATGAAGCAGAAAAATTTGAATCAGATTCTAAAGAATCAGATTCTGAAGAATCTAAGGTAATGCTGCAATTATTGAAAACAGTTCTTTCAATTTCTGCTTCTGAAGGAATAAGTAAATTCAAAACTTCTCGAGGATATTTATGTACTTTTTTTTTAGGAACATTTCTTAAACTACTTATTAAGGGATCAGAAGTAATAAGAAGCATTGTAAGTAGGTCTTGCATCGTTGATTCACGGGTGCATTTTCTTGTATGATCCTGAAGAAACCTACGACAATCTTTGTGTCGCGCTTCCTGAGCTTCTTCATAAAGCTGACCGATTGGAAGTAGTCAGCTTGCAATGACTTCTGCACCATGCATCAAGATTTTATGAAGCGTAACAGGCATGTAATACCAAGAATACTGCTGCAGATATATTTTTGTCGTCACTTCTGTATATTTTTTGAATTCAGTCAGATTTATTTTAAAGCCCGACGATAATGCTATTAAAATTGTATTCAAATTACTTATTAGTTCGTGATTTAAACCAGTTATCTGTGAACTTAATTCATGGTTATGAAAAAATCTGCGGGCAGTATTTCCGTCATTTGTAGACCTACAACCTGGCTTCGGTTTATCTACAATCAGTCCCATTTCTCTTTTGAATTTAGATTTTATTTCGTTTGATCTTTGTTTAACAAGTGCTTTTCCATATACGTCTCTTATTTGCCATTTTTTGACATCAAGCCTATAGCTTATGTGTAACATACATTCGAAACACCTTATCCACGCATGAAGCGTAGACAACCCGAATCCATAATTTTCCTCTTTACCAGAGAAATCTTTCGTCAAATTCATTTCTTTAGGTGTAGCTCCACATATATAACATTTTTGCGATGAGAGTGTTTCAGTTAACGCATTGCACACCTTACCGTCTACCATTGTCAACAGCATCTTATGATGAATCAGTATTTCTCGGCCATTTAAAACGTTTTTTGTTGGGACCAGCTTATTTATTTCATCAAGAAGTTCATGGGTTTCTTTAGTCGTGAATTCAGTTGATTCTTTTGCAAAAATCAGTTTTATGGGACGACAATACATTGTTGACGATGGTCGAGGATTCTGCCATACTATCTTACTACCATATGTTAACCTAATGGGCACAAATGAAAACACAAATAAATATTCATCACTGCATTGACTACTTGAAAACTTCTGTTTATATGTGCTATGGCCCGAGCTTCCATCACATCCCCATTTACTTATTAAAGTTAATGAACTCAGTGGCATAAGCTGGTTAAGAACATTGATCTGCACTTCTAAAATGCGTTTAGCCGTGAGGTTCATTATGGATTGCAAATTTATTGTAGCTCTAGTTTCTGTTATATTGATGTCTGCATTTGATGGACAGCAAGCTTTTTTCGATTTTGCCAGAGAATAGTATGACGGATATAAGTTATGTCCAGCTTTTAATGACCATTTCCTAGAGAGTTTATACGAGTTGCTGGTTGATTTTGTATCTATGTAGTACGCTAATGCCTCGTCGTTTGTTAAGCATCGCATACGAGTAGTGTTGGTATTTTCATATACTTCAGCTGTATATATATCATTTCCTCTGTTCTCTGTACTGTTTTTAATAAATTTGGCCGCGTTTCTATTTCCACATGATCGCAATGCGATCTCAGCGGCAGTTGTCAATTCCAAGGCACTCCTATTTTGAACTAAATCTTCTACTCGCCTTCTTTTTGTCTTAAAAGATGCTTTTTTAAATTCAACTTTTGGTTTGCCAACATTTTTTGAGCACTGTGAATACGTTGACGGCAAGGGGATGTGCTTACACACGTTAATTTTTATATCGATTTTGAGGAATTCAATATATCTACTCAAAAACCGATCTCTTGACTTCCCACAAGTATACCACTTTTCTTTAAATTTTTTCGAAGTAGCTGCTACTTTCATTTTTATTTCTCTTAACGACTTATCTGAAATATCAGATAAATCGTATTTTTGATTTACAAATCTAACAAGTTTATCCACGTCTGCATGCTTAAGCCATTCTTCAAAAAATTCAACTTTTGGCAGGAGGTACGTGCACTCTAAAAAAAAAAAAAATTAGTTGAACACCGTTCAACAGTTTCATATTTCTATGGAAGCTAGTAGACAATAACATCTATTACAAAACAAAAGTTCAGCCCGAATACAAGAGGTACACCAAAGTTGCGCTCCACCAATTGCCGAAAACATTGTTTTTTATCATTAAAAATATACTAATTTTTAAAACACCAAAACACAAAAACAACATTTATTTGCTTTAAATTTTGACCAAAATTAAGAAGCTCTGACCTTTAACTGTGTATTCCATTTTCACTTTTTTTTATAAAAAATTCTCTTTAATATTAACTTATTACTTCACTTAACACGTGCTAACATCGACTGCAAATGCAATCAGTAGCCACAAATAAGTTTTCGCTTCTGTTCTTAATTGCTCAATACTTAGTAACGGTTCTTTTTCAACAAAGTTTTTTTGTTCTGCTTTCTTGGGTCATTTGTTTACAAAATTACATAGCTCTTTTCAGTATTTCTTTAAATCAATTTTGTCCACCTAGCTTGTTCTAGTCGAAACACTGTGTGGCGCCAGCAAGCGAAAGATAGAAATGGCTGGCGCAAATTCTTAGATGAGGTCAAGACCGACATACGGTTGTAGCGCCAACTAAGTAAGTAAGTATATAAATTCATTATTCATACAGCCACAGCAAAACTCAACGATTGTTCATCAGGCCTGCTGACGTCGGAGAGCGTAACATGTAAGCCTGAATCAGTGATGTTACATCAAATTTGTCTAAATACTGAACCGTGCAGTAAAATTTACTGTACATACAGTAAATACTGTAAAAACAGTAAAATTTACTGCACTTTAAAAAAAACAAAAACGCAAGTATTCATAAAAAAAGCTCTTTTACCTTATACAAAAACAAAAATATTTCAGGAGAGTTTAAAAGTTAAGTAACAAAAACAATAACAAAAAATTTATCAACATATTAAAAAAAAATTATAATTTAAAAAGTTACATCTTAGGTTTGTAACATGGTGCAAAAAATCAAGGTGTAAGTGACGTCGACGTCGTTTGTTAAAGCTGTCAAACTTGTGAATGAGTGAAAGAGGCAGAAAAGTTGATTTTGTATGGTTTAACAACTTGAGTGTTGGATTTTTACAACAAAAATTTAAATTCGCTGTCACCTTGTTGTCTTACACAGTGGGCTTGTTACATACATAAGTCTTAAAGTCTTTAACATTGTTTTATTATTTCAATCACATGTAGCTTAATTTTTCAGTTTTTATATGGTATATTTATGAACATATTCTTAAGATTTATAAAAAAATTGAATTTAAGGATTTTTTTGGTGTTAAAAGAATTTGCATTTTCTGGCGTTAGCACAAAAACATTCAAAGCTAACGAAGATATTTTGATGAAGTCTTGCTTTTTTAAGGGAATTTTGCAATGTTGCTATTTTAAAGGAATATTACTATAAAAAGTTAAGGTAGGTAGATGGTAAAAATGTTTTTCGCAAATATTCTTTTTGTGTATTTTAATAAAATTACTGTATAAAAAGTTCATTTTAGGGTACAAATTCATAATTACTGTATTTTACTCACTAATTACTGTTTGCCTGAACGGGGCGTAAAATTACTGTAAAATACAGTAATTACTTTACGTGCAACATCACTGGCTGAGACTTCAAACGAAGAAGTTCACGCCGCTTGATCAACTTATCCACTGTACAAAATTAAATCGGAATACGAATATGATTTTTTTATTTGCTGAAAATTTGTAAAGACTGCCATATTGTTTGGTTTGCCAACGCACAGTGATACATTGAAATATATTTTTTTTAAAGGCTCTATAGAAATATGGATCCTCAAAATTTGTTTGTGGAAAATGAATAACGTAATACGTTAGTTTATTTATTTATGTATTTATTTATTTATTTATTTATTTATTCATTAATTCATCAAACAGAGTATACTTCTCTTACTGACTACCTAAAAAGCTAAACTTATCCAGTTTTCTTATAGACTAATTTATAGTATTTTCGATAATTCACTTGAAAGCACTCCTACTTAAGTCTAGATTAAAGTCTATATTTCGGCTCACAGAGTTTGCCAGTCTTAAGCAACGAGTGATTGGTTCATTTCGACTGTAAATAGCTCTATGAAAAGGCTCATTAAATAGAATTTGAGACCTTAGGCCACGTGAAGGTACGTGAAAAGGTATTTGAAAAAGTAGAAAAGAACAATTAATATTAAAGCATACTAAATCTCTTACAAACATGATAGCGAAATATTTCCGACGAATTTCTAAAGATTATATACCAAGAAGAGGCCTTCTCATATTATAAGAGGGCATTTCAATATTCCAACCTAAGCGACTTATTGCAAATCTCGTGAATCGTTTCTGAATTTTTTCAATTCTGTTCGAAGCACATGAGTAAAAGGGGTCCCATATTATGCCGCAATATTCTAATATACAGGGTTGTCCATATTCGAAGCGCCCATTTTATTTTTAAATAAATCAAAGAAACCACAATTTTTTGTCTGTTCGTCATGAATATCATTTAATTGTGTTCAAGTACATTTGCTTACATTATTTCTTGAATATGATATCTCGTAAATGGTCGCCATTGGCCTCTACGACATATTGTGCCCGTTTTGCAGCATTTTCCATGGTTTTCTTCAACATTTCGATGGGAATGGCGGTTATTTCTTGACGGATGTTGGTTTTCAGCTCTTCTAGTGTTTTTGGCTTGTTGACGTAAACATTTGATTTCAAATAACCCCACAAAAAGAAGTCTGGAGGCGTTAAATCTGGTGATCTTGGCGGCCAATCGAAATCACCATTTTTTGACATCAAACGGCCAGGGAACAATTGCTTCAAAAAATCGATTGTAGTGCGGCTTGTGTGTGGTGGCGCGCCGTCTTGTTGAAACCAGTAGTGCCTGATACGCTTTCGACAAACGATTGGCATGAAAAAATTGTGTATCATATCGCGATAACGCTCCTGATTGACAGTAACTCTGTGGCCATTATCATCTTCGAAAAAGAACGGCCCAATGAGCATTTTAGCACAAACGCCGCACCAAACAGTGACTTTTGCATCGTGAAGAGGTACCTCTTGAATCTCTTGTGGATTTTCAGTGGCATAAATACGGCAATTTTGTTTGTTTACCGTTCCGTTCAACTGAAAATGAGCTTCATCGCTCATTTTTTGAAAGCACGTTGAGTTTTCACTATTGACTTGTTTTGTTGAATGTTAATTTCAACAATTTTAGAGCGTTCGCGTGGCGTGTACTGTTCCATTGTAAAAATTTGCTTGGAATGACGCTTCAAACGCGGTATGTCATTAGTCGATTTGGCATCACTGCGGAAAGTTACAGTGTTGCCAGATGGGCGCTTCAAATATGGACAACCCTGTAGATCTGACAAAGGCAAATAATAAAGATTTTAAAGAAAAAGGATCTGAAAGGTCTTTGGCAATAAATTGTCGCTGCACCACGTAGATAATTGTAACAAATCTCTCTCCATATTTATAATCTATACCATAATCATGAATGTCTTTTATGGCAGAAAAAAATCTTTATGTCATCGGCATACATTAAACACTGAGAGAAAGATATTATTTTAGGAATGTCGTTTACGAATAAGAGGAACAGTAAAGGTCCCAGGTGACTACCCTGTGGAACCCCAGAGGAAACAGTTACAGCATTTGACAGAACATTATTTATTCGAACAAATTGTGTCCGACCTATAAGGTATAATTCAGACCACTTGGAGTGAAATCCAATTAGTACTAGTTTCTTAATAAGCAAGTTATAATTAAGTCTGTCGAAAGCTTTTGAAAAATCGATGAAAATAACATAACATTGCTGTCCATATTCAAAACAGTGTAAAATATATTTACGGGGCGTCTCGACAGGCAATAATTCATTGCTTTCCATCTGTCAATTGGCAATTATTGCTAATCGAGATCACTCAATTGCCATGGTTGGCAATTCATGGCGAGCAATCTTGCTTTCCATGTATTGTCAAGCAATGAGCTGTATTTTTTCTTGTTTGACAGCCATTTTTAATTTTTCTCCAAAATTTTAAATGCGTATATCTATGTGTAAATCAAGTAGCGTGCAGAATTAATTTATAAAATAATAAATTTATATAATAAATGATAAAATTATATGTTGATTTCGTAACATAACAAAACCCACCCTTGCAATATTGCCATTGCTTGCAATGGAATTTCACAGATGGTAAGCAATGGATTATTGCCTGTCGAGACGCCGGGTTAGAGAGAATTGCTAAGTTGGTAGTGGTTGACCTTCCTGGAAAAAAACCATGCTGAAGCTGTGATATGAGTTCCTTCAAATTGTAGACAAATTTCTGAAAAAGTTTGGGAATAGTAGATATTTTGCATATTAGGCGATAGTTTGAAACCTCGTTTTTTGAACCAGATTTGTGAATTGGTATAATAAAATTAATTTTCCAATCAGTCAAAAATTCACCTTTTTTAAGTGATTGATTGGAAATAATCATTAAAGGTAAGGCTAACGCCTTTGAAAATTTTTTTAAGTCACCAATATCAAGTGGATTGGCAGATGAGCCAGTATAGGTATCAGCGATGGTATCAGAAGAAACATACACTGATTGAAAAAATTCAGCAAAAAGATTGGAAATCGAGAGGGAATCAGACGTAGTTTTACCCATGTACTGAATTGTATTAGGAATACCCGTATATTTTTTTTTATTGTTTATAAAATGCCAAAAGCTCTTACTATTAGTCTTAAGTTGACATTCGAACTGAAATATATAATTTTTATTTAAAAAGTTGTTCAAGTATCAAATTTTCTCTGAAGGACCCGATAATTATTTAAAAGAATTTAATTATTATCAGATTTTCTATACAGTTTAAATGCTTTATTTTTCTTGTTATTAATATTAATCAGTTCTTTATTGAGCCATATAGGTTTCGATGAGGCCTTAAATGAAACTTTAGGGATGTACAAAATTATAGCTTCCCTGAGCTTGTTTGAAAAAAGGTTGTAATTTATTAAGATATTATTGTTTAAAAATGAAAATCAATCTATATTGCCCAAAAAATTAGAAATAATACTAAAATCACCATTCTTAAAATCAAAATGTAAGCTAGTATTAAGAGCAGACTTCAAATAATTGTAAAATTTTACACTTAAGCATAATGCTGCGTGGTGATTTGAATCAAGCAAAAATGTAGAATCAAGGTTGTTCATATCCGCATTCATTTCGCATATATTAAATCAAGCACACGGTTTAAACTGTTATGAATACCATTAATTTGGCGTAAATCAAATTCTGCAAGATTGTCGACAACCTCACCTTCAAGATTACTTGAAACATTAAAAGGTAACCAATAACGCATATCTTCGTCCCAAATCCAATTTATGTTGGGGAGATTAAAATCGCCCATCGCAATAACATGCTGATTGTCTTTTAAACTATTCATAATTCTAATAAAGTTTTCAATGTGCATTTTATACTGATCAAGAGGACTAGTCGGTGGTATATATAAATGGTATGGCTAAAAATAACAAAAATTTCATGATAACAGTTTAAGTATATTTTTACAATTAACTGATCCAAATGAAGATCAGTAGACAAAAAAAGCAAATCAATTTGTGAACAGGAAAGAGTGGAGCGCACGGCAATCAAAACTCCGCCACCTCTATTTAGCCCGGCTATGAGAGGGCATCGATCTTTTCTAAAAACATTATATAGATTTGGATGAAAATACTCAGCGTTTTTATAATTGTCAGAGAGCCATGTTTCCGTGAGTGCAATAACGTCGTATTGAAGCGATGAAGAAAAGAATAGAAAATTACGAGTTTTCGGTCGCAAGCCCCCAATATTATGGTAACAGATAAAAATATTCGTTGAAACTAGTGAAATCAGGTTGGGGCCATCACTTGACTCGGGGAGCCTTTCAAGTTTTTTGAATTTTTTGGTTGCAGTTTGTTGATCAAATTTTTTATTCTAACATTGCAGGGCCATACCGACGTATCCATTATTCGCTCAAGCAAAAGCGCCGGAAAACCGAGTTTAAAATTGATGTAATTGAATTCTGTTGGTAATATGTTTAGTTTAACCGATATATGGTTTATAATATAGTCGGGATTTGTATCAACGCGAAATCTGGATAGATACACCCATTTGAAGTTAGGAACGACATTCAACGAAGACGTTGAATCTGAGCCGATAATTTCTGTAGATCGTGGTGAATTAGTTTTATTTTTTTTCTTCTTTCTATTTTTAACGAGACAGAAATTATCAACTAGTTCGTTGTTTATTAAAAATTATTTAGCGTTATTAGCAACATTCAACCCATTTACAGCAGCAGCAGCAGCATCAGCAGGAGCAGCAGACTGTGGTGGAGTAGGCAGGTGTTGATTTAGTAAAGCAGAATTTTAAGAAATAGTCGATTTAACAGCAGGAGCAAAAGAAAGTGATACGCTCGGGGCATCGGCGAGCGACGTATGTTCGGCATTGGTTTGTGTACCGGCCGATAAGCCTGAAGTACTCATGTCACCGAGAACAGAAAGAGATGTATGAGAAACACTGAAAGGCACAGCAACAGCGCGGGCACGGGCACGAGTAAATCGAACGTTGTCTTGTTGCGCTGGGGACACGTGGGGTGCACAGTCTTCTCCTGTGTTTTGTTTTGATTTTTTGTCTTTAGACTTATTAACTGTAGCAGAGTTAAGCACATAGTTATTGTTAGTGGAATTTTCGGGAAGTTTTTAAACATGCATTTTTAGCACATTTACACTTAAAGTTAGAGCTAATATTTGAGCAAGAACGCTATTATGTGCGTCAAGACAGTTCGAACACTTGTACACAATGTAAAAACTCACAAATTGATACAAATTAAAAAAGTCTTCCCATTTTTGTTTCTTTATCATAATAAAATACTAAAAATAGTTTTTTATAATAACAATACAATTCTTGCTTAATACCTTACACAACAATTTGTGTAAGTGCAGAGAGTGAGAGAGCTACTAACATAAGCACAAAATCCGAAAATTGCAGTAGTATGTGTTTGGGGACCACTGCTTTAAAGTCCAGTTATGCATGGCTACACTCATACTATCGACTTTACAACTACTTTTTATAAAATCGGTGCTCACACTAAAAATTTACTGAAAAAATACATGTTTTCAAAACTTTAAATGCACATAGCTTCGGTAAAAAAGCAGATATACTAACGTTTTCTTCTTTTATTTACTTAAAATTAAAGGTTGTTTAAAACTGCAAACTAAGATTTTATAAAAAGATCGAAATTTTGAGAAATTTTATTTGAAAAAAACAGGAAAATTTAAAAAAAAATAAATTTTTTACCCTCCTCTCCAAAAAAACGGATGGAACCCCTCTTTCAAGCTCACGAAAATAAAATTTGAACATTTTTCTTTCCAAATAATATCTTTGGAACATTATATTTTTCAGTTAAGCTAAATCCTCCCACTCATTCTGGGTAGAAAGCGCAAGTTTTAATTTTAAGAACTACATCTAAAAAAATCTAAACTAACTACTACTACAACTAGAATCTAAAAAAATTATCAAATTTTTTTTTGTGATGAACTTTCCTAATGTACATATGTTGAAAATTTTTACTCTCATAATTATTCAAGGATTTTTCAGAAAACTTTATAACATAGAGAATATTATTGGACATCTTCAATTATATTCTGGAACAAAAAAGAATGTTCTTGTGTTTACAGTGTTAACAAATTCCTTAATCCCCTGAATAAGAAGAAAATACACGTTCGAAACGTCGGGAAAATTAAATATTATTAAAGTTTTTTAATTTAATAAATATTTAAATAAACCAAATTGTACAAAAAAGTCCAAGCAAAATAAAATTACACAATCTTTAAAGAAATTAAAAAATAAATTACTTCTGTATAGCTAGATTTTTCAAGTATCTCAAACCTTAAAAGCTTTAAAAAAACTTAAAGCTGACGTCAATGACTTTGCAAGACTTTTGCTTTTTACCAAAAACAAAAACAGTTATATATTATAAGGTGGATAAGATCAACAAGAAATTAGAAAAAAATTTAGAATTAATTTTTTAAAAGTTTGCCGGTTTGAAAAAATTTTTGCATCTTCAGCAGACTTAAAATTTTTTAAAGGGAGGTTTTAGGTAAATTATTGGAAATGTTTGTTTTAATTGTTTATTGTTGTACAACTTTTCAAAAATATGCAAAAAAATTCAAATCAATCCCGTTTAAAATAAACGATTCTATATAACCCGATGAGCCAGAGTAACTGTTACGCGTTTCTCTCGAAACATACTTTTTCAAAACGGGCCACTAATCCTTTACCATACTCAGGCCTGTAGCTAGGGGGGAAAAAGGGGCAATGCCCCCCTACTACAACCGTTTTCCCCCTGCCCAAGTCAGACAATGAAAAACTTTAAATGAATAATTAATATGCATTTTGTTGATATATTTTTTTTGCTTTAAAATTAATTTAGTTTAAAATAACAAAAAATATGATTGAATGACTTGAATATAAATGTGAAATTTGTTTAACAAAAATGACACCGAGTCCAAGACTAACGCGTGAACAACTACGCCAACAAGGCCTTCGCTCTAAAAACGAGAACACACCTAAGTCAGAGAGTGGCAGCTTAACCTCTTTTAGTACTGCACTCTATGCGTTAGAAGAGCGTTTGAGTGTTAAGTTGAAAGTTGAAGTGGAACAGCTAGAGGACCGTCTTCGACAGCACTCCGACATCCTCTTCAAGCGTCTCTCGAGTGAAATTGCGAACGTCGAGACTAAATTAAGCAACGAATTTAAGAGCGAAGTTGCAACCATCAAAAACAATTTTAGTGATTATGAACTTAAATTAAGCTCACTTGAAAATCGCATCGAACTTCTTTCCTCGCGTTGTGATGCGCTAACCGATGAACTCAAGCGATGCTCTTCGACATCAAATTCCAACAACAGCAGTGAAAATCATAACTCTTCCGATGCAATTATTTTTGGAGTGCCTTTAATGACAGGCGAAAATATTAAGAGCATCTTTAAACTTGTATGTCACTCTATTGAGTTTTTACCACCGCAATTAAAAGATATTTTTCGGGTAAAGCAGAGAACAACAAATCAAAATTCAAACCCTGTGATCATCGTCAAGTTCTACACTCCGCATGACCGAAATCGGGTTTTGAAAGCTTTTGGTGACTACCGCAGACGTGTTAAGAAAGCCGTGAATCTGATCAATGCAGGCTTTGAAGCAGATCACAATATCTACATCCACGAGTGCCTCAGCGCTGATACTAGAAAGCTATTACATGCTGCTATTACCTACAAGAAACGAAAAAGTATTTACAATGCTTTCACCGTCCGAGGGTGTTTACACATTCGGCTACACAAAGGCTCCCAAAGTATTCGAATCAAAAATGAAAGCGAGCTGCACAGCCATGTTCTTGCTGCCGAAGGAATTTGTGAAAGATGCCCGGAAGATGAAGTTGTTCCTGCCTAAGTTTAAGTTTTATGTTTTTGCGTTATTTAATTTGTCTTTCTTTAACCTATCTATCTTCTTTTTATTTCTATTTGCTTCCTTCATTCCATTTCTTTGCGTAATATGTACACTTACTTCTTTTCTTATTTTTATTTCTTTTAATTTTTTATTTCTTATATTAAAAGTTAATAATAATTTTAACAACTGTGCTGCAAATACGCGTCTTTTTATCTCAAACCATATCCATTGTGAGTTCGAATAATTACGGTCGTTGTTGTTCTAGAGACAATCTCTATACTTTAATTCGAATATTAAGCAGGCAAGCGACGGGACTACAGGTATGTCATATTAATGCGCAAAGTTTAAATAATAAAATTGATGAGTTTCGGTACATTTTTGAAAACTCAAACATGGATATAATTTGTGTATCTGAAACATGGTTTCAGCCTTCTGTTCAAAATAGTGTCTTTAGTGTAAAGGGTTATAGATCATTTCGTGCGGATCGAGAGTCTCATGCCGGTGGGGTTGCAATTTTTGTTAAAGATGGTATTACATGCAACTTAATCAGTAAATCAAACTCTGAAGATAATATTGAATTCCTATTTGTTGACATAATCTATGAATCCAAAAAACTACTTGTCGGCACAGTTTATAGGCCAAATCGTTATGTCCATACAGAAAACTTAATGTTGAAAATTGAATCGGTGGTAAGCTCCTATGCTGACATCATAATTTGTGGCGATTTTAATTGTGATTTATTGGTTGAAACTCATTTATCTGATGATATGTGTGCACTTGGTCTTACGTCGCCAAACTGCACCACACCCACACACTTTTCCAAAAATAGAAATTCGCTGCTAGACCTCTTTTTTGTCGGTGATAATGATAAAGTCTTACTTTATGACCAGTTATCTGCTCCTGTTTTTTCCAAGCATGACCTGATTTTTCTTTGCTATAATTTTCAGCTGCTAATACCAGAGCAAAAAATAACATACCGAGATTTTACAAATATAGATTTTAGCTCTCTTCAGACAGAGCTCAATCACGTCGACTGGACAGAAATTTATCACATGCTATCAGTAAATGATAAGTTAGATTTCCTACAACGTAACGTCAATTCATTATTTGAAAAACATGTTCCTCTTAAAACTAAAGTTGTAAAGCACTATCTAAGGCCCTGGTTTTCCAGTACCCTTAAAAGTTTAATGAAAAAACGTGACGCAGCGTATAATAAATGGAAACGTCTCAAAACACCCGAGCGTTATAATATTTTCCGAATATGCAGAAACAATGTGGTCAGGGCGGTGAAAATTGCCAAGTTAGCATATTATGAATCTAAATTTAGCTCTGCCATAAGCAGCAAAACGAAGTGGAATATTATTCGGCAAATTGGAGTTGGTAGAAATATTTCGCTTACAGACACTAGCGTAGACGTCGAGGCTCTAAATAACAAATTTATAGATATACCTATGTCAGCGCCCAGTGTCAACTGTTGTCGCATCTTTCAGAGATCTATCAACTCGTACTCAGCTTTTAATTTTCAATGCGTTGACGCATTTAATGATTTAATTAAATTAAATGAATGAATGATTTAATGAGATTAAATCTAATGCCGTCGGTTTCGATGAAATACATCCCAGGTTTTTTAAGTAACTTCTTTCTGCTCTAACCCCTTTCATTATTAACATTTTCAATACCATCATAACGAAATCAGAATTCCCTGCTATTTGGAAAAAAGCTAAAATTATTCCCATCCCTAAAACTGGTAATGAATTCCGCCCCATAGCAATTTTACCATATCTATCAAAAGTTTTTGAAACGCTGATGTACAACCAAATAAACAAATTTCTTTTGGACAATAAACTGCTAACTGACAGACAGTCAGGATTCCGACCTAAGCGTAGTTGCGTGACTGCTCTACTTGACGTCAGCGATGAAATTCGAAATAACCTCGATCGCAATGAAATCAGTTTCTTGGTTTTGCTAGATCATTCGAAAGCTTTCGACACGATTGATCACCAAATTTTATGTTCGAAATTATTAAATGTGTTTAATTTTTCCGCCACTGCAACTCGACTAATGACCTCTTATCTCACAAACAGATCACAAGCCGTTAATATAGGCAGCGTTACTTCCAATTTCTTACCTGTAAACCGTGGCGTTCCTCAAGGCTCTGTAATGGGCCCTCTTTTATTTTCGGTTTATATAAACGACTTACCAACTGTGCTGCAAAATTGTGGTATACAAATGTACGCTGATGATGTACAACTGTATACTAGCTGTCGCAAATGTGATATTACTACGTGTGTTGATAGTCTGAATGCTAATTTGTGTAAAATTTACGATTGGGCTTCCGCTAATGGCTTAAGCATAAACCCAAATAAGTCAAAAAGTTTAATTATAACGAGAAAACATAACTCTTCTTTGCCCTTTCCGGACGTCACGATAAATGGGTCATGTATTGAAGTTGTAAAAACGGCAAAAAATTTGGGTATTACCTTCAGCAGCACTTTAGATTGGACGAATCATGTCAACATCACTGTAGGAAAAGTTTATGGTATGTTACGTAGCCTATGGGCCACACAGTTTTTCACCCCCTTTCACATAAGAATGTTATTAGCTAAAACGTATCTTGTCCCCACCTTATTGTACGGATCTGAAATTTTTGCATACTGTGATGCTGCTAGTAAGCGCAAGTTGAACGTTTCCTATAACAACATCGCTCGTTATGTCTTCGGACTTAAACGAACCGACCGTATATCCCAGTATGCAAAAAAAATATTCAATTTGACTTTTGACAGTGTTTTGAACTTGAGGGCGTTAGTTTTTCTGCACAAAATTATTTTTACCAAAGAGCCAGTTTACCTATATAATAAACTAAAATTTTTAAGATCTCAGCGCGGAAACAACCTAGTCCAACCAAAACATGCCTGCTTAGCGTCCGAACGTTAGTTCTTTGTTAATTCCATACGTCTTTGGAACTCACTCCCACCGTATCTACAGCGTATTTGCAATACAGCCATATTTAAATCTAAATTATCAGATTATTTGTCTTCCTTCTAACCAAAACTTTTATCTATTTTTACTTGATTCGCTATTCTATTATTTTTCTTCATTTATCTCTTTTCATTCGATTTCTTACCTAATTCATTTCTTTGTAATGTTATTTTTCTCTCTTAATTTAAAGTTATTTTATTTTTTTAATTTTCAGTTTTAAATTCTTATAATCGTTTTTTTAAAAACTGTTTTTGATCTCAATGTATTTAATTAATTAATTTCTGTTCAAGTTATGTTTATGTTTAAGTGTTTAATATTAAAAATTTGTTGATTTATATCCACACATGTTATCGGTGCTTAACTATAAGTTTATTTCTTACAAGCGCTTATAAATAAATAAATAAATTACAAATAAATTACATATTACAAATTACAAAACATTTCAGACAAACATTTGCTACCAAAACATAAGATTTGAATTTTAATAATTTTTAGCCCGCATCCATAGGAACTTTCTAGAAATAAAAAGCACGTTGTGCACCATTTGATGCAGATACAAAAATAATTATATATTAATTATATATTGAAATGTTTTTTATTTTTTTTTATGCATGGTGAATGTTTATTAATTTTAAAATAAGATAAAACTGCAAATCTTAATTAAATAGCAAAAATTTAAAGAAGCAAAAGATTTAAATCAAAACATGCATGTTTGTTCTTAATAAATAAATCTGAATAAAAAATTTGCATCAATTTGATGCAAACGACGGATGCGGGTTAATTCAATTTTTTTATTTGTTTTACTTAAAAAATGTCTTATACGTATGTTAACATATTTCGCTACTCTTTCTTATTTTTCTAGCCACTTTAAATAAGTTTTGTAGTTGTACCTTCATTTTATTACAAAGCCCTGAATTAATTTTTATATTATTTTTTATGTATTAATCTCATGTATAAAAAGATCTATATATCCATGTCAATATTATAAAATTAACTGTTTTCTAATAAATATGTATAGTGTATTCATTTCATACGTAAAAAAATAGTGCTTTTTATTTAAATGAAAAAACAAAAAATTCCCCCCCCCCCAAGATTCATGCTTGCCCCCTCTATCTGGAAGGTCTGGCTACAGGCCTGATCATACTTTTTCTTGCAAACAAGCTAATCTACCGATTTATATATTTTTTTACTCTGTATTGTTACTCTACACATCTTTTACCAAAATTAGCGTCATTGGAAAAGTTGTGTATTTTTTACACGTTACAATATGGTCACAAATAACATCAAATTTTTGATTTTTTTCAGCTTAAAATTTTCTTAATTTTAAATGTTTCCTTTTCCCAGACGAACCATTTGGGGCTCCAGTACAACTCCAGTACAAAAATGTTGAAAAATTATAAAAAAGGGAAAATTAGGGCGAGTACGTTTTATTTTACTGAGAAAAAATATACCCCTAGTATTCTTTTTTTGTCCTCTTGCAGGGGAAAATTCCACAAAATGGAACATAACAGCACAATTGGGCCTATTCTGCTTAATCTTTTAAGAAAAAATTCTGTTGTTCTGTTATGATGTCCCATTCACATTTTAGAGCTGTCAAAAAATCTGTAATGAGACCAGAATTGGTATTCTGCACGACAATCTTTAATGAAATCTGTTATAAATCATAGCAGATTTTTCGAACTGTCAAAAATCTTTTACAAAATCTTTTATTTGGTATTCTGCATGACAAAATTTGCTATGAAATCTGTTATGAAAGACAACAGAATAACAGATACATTTTTCTGTCTTTTATCGTAGCAAATTTTTAGAAAGTGAACATTTTGCTCTGAATTCTCTTGAATTGGTATTCTAAATGAACAAATCTGTTATAAAATCAGAATAACAGATACATTTTTCTGCCTTTTATCAGAATTTAATTTTTATACTGTGTGTTCAAGGAAGAGAACGTAATCTGATTGACCGATATGCATGGTCGCAAAAATTCACCATATGATTGAAATTCATCAAAATCAGATGAAAACCACTCCTACCTTCCATACTGAGTGACTATGAAATAGGTGAAATCTTTTTAAATGCCATTTAAACTAATGTAATAGCTTCAAATTTTGCACATAAGCTTTTGATTTCAAATATTCACCATATATTTAAAATTTGTCAAAATAGCATTAAAACACGCCAACCTCCCACAAAGTAACTAAATGAAAATTGTTAGGAATTACATATATTTATTTGGTAATAATTCTTTTTTATATGTATTTTGGTCTCCTAAATGCAATGGTGCAAAAAAAATTGTCGGTCTCTTATGGTTTGGGAGATAAAATTCAACAAAGTTACGTTTTTCAAGTAAATAATTGTAGTTTTTCTTATATATTACTACGAAAAAAACAAGATGCAGGTTGTTGTCAATGATTTTCAATCTTCTTAATGCAAAAGATAAAAAAATTTTTGTCTCCCATGGTTTAAAAGGTAAAAATTAATTAAAAAATGTATTAAAAATCGCCGTGATAACTTCGTAGAAGGGAAAAATAGCTTTTACACACTTAACATTTTCGTAGTATTTTACTTTAAGCTAAAATGGCCTTTTTTAAAATTTTTGAAAGTAGTTATACACATACATAATATGGAGATAAATGCAAAAAGAGCCGCTGGCGAAAAATTCATGTTTTTATATATTAAGCTGAAAGTCTAAATTATTTTTTCCATTTTTTCAACTTCTGACCCTTATAACTTCTAAACTAGATGAGAGCGGCCATCAATTCTTTCAGATTTGGAATTAGAAGCTCTTAATACTTCTGTTCCAGGAAAAATAGTTAAAATAATTAATTTTAAACTTTCGCGAATTTTATCTCCTAAGCCATTCGAGAACGACATTTTATTTTTGCATTTTTGGACTAAGGAGGCCTAAATACGTTAAATAGAAATAAGAAAAAATATTTACAATAGGGCGCTAAAGTAAAATCATGCCTTTATTTGAATAAGAAATTCAGCATAAAATATAATAATAAATGTTAAGGTGAACTTAAATTGAGAAAGGAATTTATATTTCTACTTTCTGGAATTCTAAACTTTGCTGCAACTTTTTTGTTTAATTTCACTACGTCACTACGTCAACCGTTTCTGCTACGAAAGATGTTGAATTTACTATGATTTACTATTGTAGAAGTCGTTGTCTTTTCGTTTATGGTTAGTAAGCTCATTGTTGCGTACCTTCAGCATCGCCTCCATCATAGCTACTAGTTCGCTTCCTCCTGCTTTCAACATCTTGTCGTTGGTAGGATGACCTACCACTATCACCGCCACGACGATTGTCATTCGAATAGCGTTTTGGCCACCGCAACATCCTCGTATCCAAGTTGCTCTTTATGTATGTAACCTACGCGGTCACCTCTGCCTCTTCCACCTTCACCGTAACTGCGTCAGTCCCGACTTTTATTGAAGTTTAAGCTTCTGATCTGGGTCGTCCTCCCAGTCCAACATTGTTTTAAAGCAAGCAATTTAATCACATCAACAATGCTAGTTTGTAATGCTAAAGCACGGCACTTCTTTAGTACTAATTTTGTTAAAATATTTGCAATTTACACGTTAAAAGCGAAACTTCTTCAACTTGCATTAATTTATTTTTCAATTTATTGGCAGCAATCAGCTGCTTCATAACAGAAGTTAACGGAATTGTAATAGATTTTTGTTTTCAAAGATTGATAACAGGGTACCATAAAAGATCGAAAGGCAGAATACCAATTTCAACAGATCTTTTATGGTCGGTATCTTTTATGTTTCACAACAAAAAATTCATAACAGAATAACAGATCTGGCAGAATAGGCCCAAATGTTTGTCTAAATATACGCTGAAAAACGACCATGCTTTTTTGCATTTTAGCTATATACTATAATACAAATTTTATACTGGATATTGCTACTGATGATATAAAGCACTCTTATATAATATTGCCGCGACATATAAAAAGAAGGTATTCATGTAAGCAAAAAATGTATACAAAAGTGTCCACCTTAGAACAAAGGTATCAACAAATTAAATTCAAAAGTTCCCAAGCCTCGAGAAAGTTTCATTATAATTTTTGATATCGTCGATACAAGCAAGGTAAGAAATATGAAAAATAATACTTTTCGGGAAATCAAAAACCACTTCCCTTCCTCAAAAATAAAGAATATAAATCAGCTTTTTGTTACTTTACTTACCAGCCAATCCGGGTCACCTTAAGACTCCGGGCCCGGGGGGAAACACCCCGTTTCCCCCTCTCGGCGGCCCTGAGTAGACGGGTTCAAGATCCTTAAATCAAAACTGAAAGCAGATTTTTATGGAAAAAGAATGGAAATGATTCACCATGAAGGAGTATCAATAAAAAAGAGAACCAGTCAGCATGAAGGAAGTCCAAACCGGCATGAATTAGAAAATTTGTTATATGTATAGAAAAAAAAATATCTTTAAATATATTTTACAATACAACTTTATAAAAAAACAAAAATATACAAAGAATAAAATATATGGTTATTAAACGAGAGAAAAAATTATGAAAACATTGTTTTTCTACAAACTTTAAAGTTATAACTAACTACAATTGTAAGGTAAAAAATGCAGGTTTACGGAAATGTTAGGGACATTAATTTTAATTTACCAAGAGAAGATGGTATAGCCAATACTAAATTTTCAGTTTTTAGGACAATTGGTCACTCGTGGGATGGGTGTCTTACGCAAAAGAACTCACCGTACTACGAAACTTGCCAAGAATATGGGCATGAAAAGGGGTGGAACTGTGCGACTTGATTCATTACAAGTGATCACCTGGGGAATAGCAGCACTAGGTCCTCAAAGTCCGTTTAAAAATTATGAGGGGAGTTTTGGTAGAATAAATTTCGGGAAGGAACGACCAGTTAGACAGCGACGACTACGCTGCAGGTGGTGTGACAAGGTCGGTCATGAGTAGGTAGGGATGCCAGACGTACTTTTTTTCGCAGTACACGTACTGTTTTTTTTCAAATGTACTGTTTTCTGCATAGCACCTAAAACAGTACCAAAAAGTACTGTTTTTTACTCTTTGTACTGTTTTTTGTACTGCTTTCTTTTTGTTATTAAAAAAATAAAACAAAATAAAATATTTTTCAGTGTTTGATCACAAAAATTTGTTCAGTGTACAAAAAAATTCTGATTTGAAACACCCTGTTACAAAAGACGTCAAATGTTTACAACATTGTTATGTTATTATCATAATTCAAACAAAAGAAACAGCACAATCAACTGAATAATAAATATATGTATATATTGCGAGAAGATTTAATTTAGCGGACATTTTACACCAAGGTAAGATATATTTCGAATTTTTGTTTATCCTAGTTTAAAAAATACATTTTCAGAAATGGAAAGCGAGGAGAATATTTCAGATGATATATTATTAAATAGCTCGAGCACAGATGTTGAAGAAGTAAGTTGTCGATCATCTTCTAAACAAAAAAAGAGAGCACGGCGTAAAAACAAATTCCAAGATAGCTGGAAAAGCAACTTTAATTGGATTACTAGAGCTTATGACGAGTTTATGGCAAAATGCATATCTTGCGGCGTTTGTTTTTCTATTGCTAATGGGGGTATCTTTTAATTAAACCTTTTTTAACATCTTTTTTAAATAAATAAAATTAAAAGTTTTATTAATACTTGTTAAAGTATTTCGTAGTTTCAGTTATGATCTCATGTTTTTGTTTTGTTTATGTTATTTTTATGTAATTTCTTATGTTTAAATATGTTTACTGGAATAAAATGTTATGTTTTTATTAAAAGAAAATGTACTGTTTTTTTTTAATTGTACTGTTTTTTTTTTTTTTTTGTTGATGTACTGTTTTACCAAATTTTAATTCTGGCAACCCTATGAGTAGGCTGAATGCCATCATAAGAACAACTGGGAAAAGAGGCAGGGAAACTTTCAGGGGCCCATCTATGGTCAATAAGCTGGGAACCCCGAAATAAAATAACACTTAGGCAGACAAAGATAGTAACAGAGCATTCGACATCGGAAAAGATTGTTAACGTCTCTACATCTAAACCGATAGAGAAGATGATTTTCTTGAGAGGTGGCTATTTTCACAACCATATGTAAAAAAATAGCCACAACCAAATGTAAATTGTATATGTAAATGTAAATAGCCACCTTTCAGTTAGAACACTAGCGTCTGGCGAAGCAAAAAACTCGTTTCATTTCTATGGTGCATTTCGACAAACTGTCGAACACCAATGAATATTGAAATAAATAAAGAAGCAACTAGAACAGATGGCAACCTTGGTAGAGTTAATGGCGGTGATCTATAAATAGCCTACTGTTTCGAAATGTCGTATGATTAGCAACCATGCAATTCAAAAGAATGAATTCCTAAATCTGCGTAGTCATATGCTAATTTAAACAGTGAGTTGATCACAGCTTAATCACTCAAAGACTACTGAAGAGGAAAATGTAGCGATTTCCGAAACAGACTGTCTAGTCAGCTAAGTGATTGATTCTATACAGAGTTGTTGTTTTTGTTGTTGCCTTCTTGAAAACTTACTTGATCTTAAGCTCGCAATTTATCGCAATTTCTATCGCATCATTTAAGAAAGTAAGCAACAGGCAGTTGAAAAAATGTATTTCTAATATAAAACTAAGCAAGCAAATTGTTTTGAAAAGAGGAAAAGGAAATACTAAGTAATCAATCAGTTAAGAAATGAAACAGTAAATAATATTTATAAATGATAATATAAGAATTAAATTACAACAAATATCTTTGTATATATCACCGAGCTAATGCAGTAAGGAGATAGCAGTATCCATTGAGAAGGTGAAAAAATGGTTTTAATAACGTTTGATGTAGAAATAAAAGATATCGTGAAAAGAAAATGTGAAAATGTGTTACAACAAGATGTAATAATTTATTCCAAAAGTAAGGTAAATGGAATACTTCTTCAAGTTAAATATATTAGACGTGTGTTGATTAAAAAGGTCTCAATTCTGATCGTAACGATGACGGCAGAGACTACAGTCCACAAAATACAAAACTTATATTGCGCTAATCGATCAAAGATGCTGGATATTTCGCAACAATTTGTAATTGTGTTATCATTGACATTTTTTCAACTATATGCTTTCAATTTTTTTTGTGGAGCGTATTGCGAAGGATGAAAATAAAAGCCTTTCCGATAACGTATTGGCCACATCAATCAACGAAATCAATGATAATGAAGTTTTCAACACGACGAGGTTGTTCAACAATAGCTTTGGAGAATTAAGACACTTTATTTATACATCAGATATCAATAAAGCAACTGAAAAATTTGTTGAACCTGACAGGCTACAACGTCAAAAGTTTGGGAGCATACTAAAAGCTTGGGTTTGTTAGCGCCAAAAATACCAGAAAATTATAGAACACCATTCAGTCACTGTTAACAGCAGAAGCAGCAGGAGTAGAACAAATCTAAAACACACCCAGTGAAGCGTAAGCAGAACATATCAACGAGCAACAGATATCATTGATGTATACAAGACATAGGGGACTATTAAAATTTAATTTGTTTTAAATGAGGAAATTGCACATTTTTAAAATATTAAAATTATTTAAAGTATCAAAAGTAAAAAAAAATATACACATTCAAAAAAACTGAATAAGATAAAATGTATTTATAGCCAGTTTCACAGAAGATAAAAAAATTGAAAACGTTACTAATTAAGCATACAAACATAGTCGATTCGCAAAGAGCAAAGTCATCGAAAATTTCAACCTCTTCAAGGTAAAAATTTTCTTGATCAAAGGAGGAGGAATGTTGTGACTAATTAGTCACGAACGTTAATTAGTAACTTGAAACAGTTATGATTGCAATTTACACTAATCTGCCTCAATATAAAGTGAGTAATCAGCATTCATTGCAATGCAAAAGTCAAGCTCATGCTTAATAAACGACTTAACAGTTGAGTAAAGAATATGCATATAAAGAAAGCCAGCTAGCTATTTGAGCTGCGTTTCTGTTAACATGTCTTGACTACTGTTTTACAAAATGCAGACATTGGGACCTTGTCTCATTAAACGTGAGGTAAATATTTTAATTATTATTTTATTGTTGTAACCAACATGGTTATAAAATCTGAGCCAAAGTTCCCATGGCTGGGCGGTCGAGTATGAGTGTATGTATGTTTGCTTCAGAAGAGTAGCGGAAGCAATGTTGTATGAAAAGAATAAGAAGAAGAAGCGATGGGGATCTACTTATAAAGTACGTTCTAGAAACACAACATTTCTTTGGCATCGTGTGCTTTCTACCGGGATAAAACACGTTGGGCAGTGTGTGCTTTCCTTGGGGATAAAACAACTGGTAACTTTATGGCCTCGAGCCTGCCTGTAGGGACTGTTAGGATCTACGCGTATCCTCGCAGGAGGATACAACAACGCAAACCAACGACAAGCAAGACACGAGCAGCAATAGAAATTTGTATAGAAAATAGTACTGCTTCTCGTGCCTTACTTGTCGTTGGATTGCGTTTTCGATTTACAACATTAAGCGGTAAGTGTCGTCGAGTGCTTAGAAATCCTGAGCGTTATCTAAAAGAGGAACTGACAGTTCCGTTACAACTTCAACAAATTAAAGAAATTATTGTACCTCCTTGTTTAACCGTAGAATGAACTTAAAAAACAAAAGTCAGGCAGGGGCCAGCAGCTCCCTCAATATCTCAATATGTTTCAAAACAACACCATTTTTGTAGCCGAGGTTGCGAAAACCAATTTTTAATCGAGTAAGAAACAACCCTACCAAGCTCCCCTCTGCTTAAATCAAAAAAATTCCTACACAAAAAAAAAGAAGTACAGAGAATGAAAAATAATAAATTAAAACAAATTTTTGACAGTATGCAAGTTTGAATTCACTACCTCTCGATCATAAGGCCATGCATGTATTAATTGCAACTGCTGATTACTGAATACTTAGCAGTGAATCAACAATCCCCTTTAACATGCTTACTAAACTAAATGGGTAAGTCTTCCGTGTAATGATCGAGTTCCGATCGGACGGATGGCCATAAAATACTTTTAAAAAATTTAGGAAAGTCTGTTGAAAAAAAATGTTATCTTTTTTTCGATTTTGGTCCCAGCATATAAACAAAATGAGGCGTAAATAGCTTCGCTTCGAAAATATATTTTTTTTTGGTTTTTGTTGTCTCTTATAGTTAGTATAGTGATATACCTCACTTTTTTTTGGATCAAATCTCATGGGCCACGCCTGTACATTATTACGTAAAGGTCTGACAAATAACTTCTAATTTACTAAATTTTTCCATAACTGGAAAAAGTTATGAACATTTGAAGCAATGCACTTATTATAGCTACCTTATATAAAAAGTAACAGTTTGGAACCATACAAAGCGTGTACTATTGCTAAAAAAAAAGACAAAAGTAAAAGTTTTGGGGGTAAGCTTTATTAGGTATATCAATGTTCCTAATTTGAACTTACAATAAACAACTTTTAGAGTTTGGGTTGCTTTGGAAGCTTTATATGATATTTCTATGTTGTTTTATGTTATGTTCCTATATACAATTTTGACGTGCTACAATAAAACTGATTACGCTATCTTCTTTAACTTTGCTAATTGTTATGAAGTAAGTTTTTGAATTTTTGCACCTTTTTTTATCAATTTTGCTATGATGATATTAAAAATGTTAACATTATAACAATAAATTTTTAAGTTTATTGAATGTCGAAATAGTTTAAATTTATATATAACTTCTATCATTATAACTTCTATCATTATTTTAATAAAAAAAAATTTATTTAATTTACTTCTTTTACCAGGCTATCCTTTGTGGCATACATTGGCATATTATCACATTATAACAATGATTAATATGAATTGCGCTCTGTGGTACATTAATTCCAGAGCAATAAAAACGGCATCATATTCATTAGCAGCGTGTTTTCGTCAGGTAATTGTTAATGATGTGTCAATGTATTATGAACTATAGCAAACATTACACTCGCGTTCAATAAACAATGATAAATTTAAGTTTACTTTTCTATTTACTTTTCTATTGAAAAACATATCCATTAGGCCGAGTTGGTCTCTATCAGAGATCTGCAACAAGTTAATTGAAAATCAAGCTACTTGAAAATTAATGAAGCTTTGAGTTGAATTGTAGGAACTTGATTTGTTTTTTTCCTACAATAAGTTTTCTGTTTGCCTGGCAGCAAGATCTCAAGTGAAGGCATTAAATGAGACTTCACGACAAGTCAAACAAAATAACTCTCAGAGCTGTAGCTGAAATAAATAAAAAGATGAGGTTTTCTCTTTTAATGCCTACACTTTAAATCTTGCTACTAGGCAAACAGAAAATGTAGCAACCAAAGTGCGGCTTATTTTCTGCCACCGATTCGGTTCGCAACCACTGTGATCCATGCGTTGTTGTTGTAGATTTGATTGGTAATTGTTGTTGTATATACAGTGGAATTCGGTTATAACGACGCTGAAAGGACCAGAATATTTCGTCGTTTCAACCGAATGTCGTTATATGCACACATAATTTTTTTTTTTGTTCATTGTTAACTTAATTCTTTTATTATAAAGACAAAAAAAGTATTATCAATAGTAAAAATAATAACATAAAACTTAGGGTAAAGAAATACTATAAGTTTTTTGTTTCTTTGACTTTCTGATAAAAAATGTTTTCCTTTTCAAACTTCCATCCATGTTTGCAGCAATCAAAACTGTAACACGAACCGTCAAAACTTTTCCTCCTATACATTTCTTACCTTAAAATTTTAAAATTCTATCGGGCATGAGTTTAAAGAAGAACCTTGTTTCATCAGCATTATACATTTCTTCTGAGTCCTAATAGCCATCTCGAAGTTTTGGGGAAAATTCTGTAGTCACTTTGAGATACATCACCCGCTTCACCTGAAACCTTGCAGTTAACAATGCAGTGTCGTTATCGAAAATGGTAAATCAAACTTTCTAAACTAGAAAAATTCGTTTTACCTAAAATTTTAACTAAATCATTGGCTTTTTCTTGTAAAATATGATCGGTTAGAGAGAAGTATATATCGCGATTTTTGGATTTTCTACATTTTGAGGAGGTGTGATCCTTACATTTTTCCTATATTTCCATATGATGGATATTGACGAATATGACGCAAGGAATTATTCGCCGTTTTCAAGCCGCCAGAATATTGCAGATTTTTCTTCAATGATGAACGCGTTACGTTTAGTTTGTGGAGGCATTTTGAACACAGTAATAAATCAATCATGCATTCGAAGGAACAAATGTATACTGAGCAAAATCGCATGCACAAATGAAGCTATGCAATTTTGTTGTCAATGAATTTTATACGGTTATTTCCCTTTCAACAAAGCAAAAATTGCAAATATGATCAGTGAATATTGTTTGTTCACATATAAATAAAAAAAAATTCATAAGTAAGCAAATCTAGTCTCAACTTGCTTTCGTCGTTGCTATATGTGAAAATATTTATTATATTTTATGAAAACTGCGTCGTTATATGCGAACTCGTCGTTATATCCACCGACGTTAAAAGCGAACGCAGTTCTTAAGGAATGAGAAATTAGAAAATGCGGACTTCAAGAATACCACGATATAGCAGAAATGTTGTTATAACCGAGGTCGTTATAAGTAAATTCCACTGTATATTAAAGTTTATATAATATAAAAGAAATAGTTTTAGCGTTTTATACAAAATTTTAAAAATTGATTGAAACCTTTTTAAAAAATAAATTGTCATATTCCGACTGTAGCTACAAAAAAGTGTAAAAAAATTCCGACAACAATTACATGGCAAATCTACAACAACAACGGAGAGAGATTGGAATGGCTAACAGCGGTTGCGCAACGTTAGAGGGGATGAACCGAATCAGCGGCAGGAAATAAAACGCATTTTGCTTGCTATGTTTTCTGTTTGCCTGGTAGCAAAATCTCAAATGGAGGCATCAAAAGAGACTTCACGGCTAGTCAAACAAAAACCAAATATCAAAAATTTTAAAGACTACAGTTGCTCTACATATACATTGAAAAAACGGAGCAAAGGGAGGGGAAAGAACGATGCAGAGGAACTTATTAATGGTTTCTTGCTATATTTGCTGAGCGCATGGTAGTCAAGATCCAAGAGCGTCATTTAAAAAGCTACTCGCTTCGTTGTCTCTATTGATGACGAGAGTGTTGTGACCAATTAGTCACAAACGTTAATAATTTACTTAAAACAAATATGATTGGAATGAACACTGATCTGCCTCAATAGAAAGTGAGTAATCAGCATTCATTGCAATGCAAAAGTCAAGCTCATGGTTAACAAACGACTAAATAGTTGAGTAAAGAAAACCAGCTTGCTATGCGCTTCTGTTAACATGACTTGACTACTGTTTTACAAAAATGCAGACGTTACATTTTTGGACTTTGGCTTATTAAGCGCGAGGTAAATATTTAAATTGATATTTTATTGTTGTAACCAACATGGTTATGAAATCTGAGCCAAAGTTCCCATGGCTGAGCGGTCGAGTATTAGTGTATGTATGTTTGTTTTAGAAGAGTAGCGGCAGTATTAAAAATGTATGTGCATGCAAATAAGCATGAATAATTGTTTTGTTTATAAGAATAAGAATACTATTTTGTGTATCTAAAATAATAACAATGAGATTGTCTAGGTTAAGAATTTTACTTTAAGGTTGTTTGTATTTTAAGCTTCAGTTATTGAGCCAAATAAAATCTCACCCAAGAATGGAAAATTGTAACTAAGTTAAGAAAATGAAGAAGAAGAAAGCGAGATCAGATTTGTTATAAATATCTGATCTCTGCTAATAAAGAGGAGAGTTGTTAAAATAATATTGAGTGACGAGAGTGGCTCGAAAATAAAGTGAAGTCTTCAATTAAAAGGAAACTAACTAAAGAGTTTTTTAATTAAAGGAACAGGGAGACAATGGACAATTTTGGTAAGTACGCTTTCGGTTTGGGAACCAATAAAAATCCCCATTAATTTAAACCTATCGCGGCAACCTCACGGCTGCCTTCTGAATGGCATTAACCACCATGCCAACCAAACAAAGAGGTGGTTAATATTATAATAAAATTTAGGGAGAGTGTCGCTCGGCGACGAATAGGACTTACGCGTATCCTCAGCGGAGGATACAACAAGAGCTACTCACTGTCTTGATGACGAAAACTACTCGCGGCTATGATGACGCAAACCAAAGATTTACCCTCTACAATATCGTTCAACGCGCCTAAAGAAGTTTTCTCTTCAAAAAAACAAAAATATTTTGTTTTGTAGTTCTATAAAAATGTACATTGCAGGTGCATACTATTTTGAGTGTGTTTGGAAGATATAAAGTATGCAATACTTTTGTAATAAAATACAAAACAATCTCGTTTATTATTATTGTAAACTTCGATTATTTATTATAAACTTCAATATTGAAATAATACTTTTTTATATTAAATTTTTTTCTTATGTGTATGAAAGTACTTTTGTTTACTTTTATTTATTACATGAATTAAATTGCGAGCCTTAGATCAAGTAGGTTTTTACGAAGGCAACAACAACAACAACTTTGTATAGAATCAATCACTTAGCTGACAAGACAGTTTGTTTCGGAAATTGCTACATTTCCTCTTCAGTAGTCTTCGAGTGATTAAACTGTGATCAACTCACTGCTTAAAGTTGCATATGATTTCACACACTTGAAATACATTCATTGAACATAGAATAAATTGAACATTCAAATTGGCTACGTAATCATATGACATATAGCAGTAGGCTATTTATAGATCACCGCTATCAACTCTACCAAGGTTGCCATCTGTTCTAGTTTCTTCTTATTTATTTCAATATTCATTGGCTGGCATTAATCTGATGTGTGGTTCCAACAGGACGGAGCTACATGTCACACAGCGGGCGCTACAATTGATTTACTCAAGGAAACTTTTGACGAAAAAATAATGACGAAATTTTACGAAATGGCCCAATTAATTGGCCCCCAAGATCGCGTGACTTAACCCCATTGGATTATTCTCTTTGGGGTTATGTAAAGTCACTTGTCTACGTCGATAAACCACAAACAATTAAACACCAGAAAATCATCATTCGAAGAGTTATCGGCGAGATACGGCCGCAAATGCTGCGAAAAGTTTGTGAAAATTAGTGTTCCAGATTGCGCCTTGTACGTGCCAGCCGTGTTGGCCACATGACCGAAATCATATTTAAAAATTAATTTTCTATCCAATAAAGCCCGTTTCATTGATATTAAAAATATATTACTATGTTTTATTATGATTTAAACTTGTATTACTCTATAAAAACACCCTTTAATATATGGTCATAACAACAAATATACACTTAAAGTTACGTGACATTTTAAAAAAGAAAGCTTATAATAACTATTAAATATCTTAGATGCTAAATTAAATCTTATTTTAAATTAAGTACTAAGAATTATTAATAAAGACAAATGAATAAAGAAAATAAAATAATAAAGTGTTAGAAACTAAGGAGTAGAATAGAAAGATAAGGTAGAGCGCCTGAAATCACCTCTTCCACTAATTTCTCTTAACTTACGAGGTAAAGCATTCCACATTTTAATGGCGCTAATGAAAAAAGGTGAGGCGAATGTAACGAATAATGCCTAGGAACTATTAATACATGACTTTTTCTAGATAAACAAAACTGGAGCTTTTCAAACAAGTAGTGAGGTGTTTTTTCATTATGAGTTAATGAAGAAACATACAGTTGCGAGCACTAAGATATGCAGTTAATTCACATCCAAGTAGCGTGTTGCATAATTAAAAGAAATTTTTAGTTTTAATTGGGAGGACGAGTCGAACTTTTTATACACTGTTTCTGAATATGTAATTAAAGATAAAATCAAATGTATTACCAACCTACGTTTTAAGTCAACAGGAAAGACACTAGCAGACATTCTTAAATTACGTAATAATTAAAAAAAATTATTTAAGTTAAAACTTTAATTTTCATATTAATAACCAGTTTCGGTTCCGGCCGAATATTATAAAATGGCCGAATATTCGGTTTCGGTAAATATTCCGGTTTCGGTCGGAAACTACTAAATTAATTTAATAACTTTTAATCAATTTAAAAGTTTGAAACCCTAAGGTTCAATTTTTCAAAACGAGTTTAAACTTTACTCAAATTAAGCCTAGCTTAACTCACCAAAATTAAAAGTTTAAACTCGGTTCAACTAGATACTTTAGCATGCGTTGAAGTTAAATTATCTTAAATTATCATATAATAGGGTTTTTCTTTTTTGCCTAAACCGAATCTTACTAGAGTTTAAGCTCGCACGGAAAAATTAGCCCTTATTGCTGTACATATTTTATCGATTCCAGCCAGCACTGCGTAATATACTTACGGGAAAACGGAATCGTTAAGTGCCAAAAAGTGTAGACAGTCTTTTGTTTTTAAATTGATTATTCAGGCTGGGGGGAGCAAAAAATGGAAACAGCTTTAATTTATGAATTTTTATACATATATAATTTTATTTTATGCATTTTATTTAATGAATTTTCATTACTTTTACTTTTAATTAACTTTTTATGTTTGCTTCTTATGTGTTTATTTTTAGCCTGATTTGTGATGTAATTTATTTAATACTCCAAATTAATTCATTTAGTTTGTTTTTAATTTTGATATAAATATGAAGTATTCGTATTTTTATTTGTTTTTTATTGTACAACAATTTAAGAACATTATAGTCAACAATAGTATTATATTATAATTAGTGTCCGACTGAAACCGGAAATTGGCCGAAACTGAATCCGAATATTCGGCCATTTTATAACATTCGGCCGAAACCGAAACTGGTTATTAATATAGAAATTTAAGTTTTTACAAATAATTTTTTTTATTAAAAGGAAACAAAAAACCACTTCATACACAAGAGAAAAAATTTAATATAGAAAAGTATTCTTTAAATATTGAAGTTTATAATAATTAATGGAAGTTTATTATAATAATAGAAGAGATAATTTTTTATTTTATTCCGAACACACTCAAAACAGTATGAACCTACAATGTATACTTTTATAGAACTACAAAACAAAGTATATTTTGTAAAGGTTAAGTATTATAAGAAAAGAAATATTTCGTTATCTTTTCCTTTATTCCACACACACAGAATCCGTTCGAAAGTTTGGCTTCTTATTAAAAAAAAAATACAGATGCGTCATTGGACACACGAAAGAACCGAAGCTTTTTCGCAGTTTCATAAATTTGATAATTTAATGGTTTTTTAATTAAAACTTTTCATATTTAGAAAATTTTTAAAACCATAAAGTAAGCTAAAAAAATACACTTTAATATTTCCACCAATAAATTTTATTACATCATTAATTTATTTGATGTTATATTAATTTTCAATTACACAGTGCTACACACAAAATATGCAGGGGTTCTCATGCAGCAATTCTGTTTTGCTGGAGTCCATAGAATACGAAAAAACTTATACTTTTTCTAAGTCACTTCGTTAAGTAAGTTTTTTTATAACAAACTAGCTGAACCCGGTGTGCTTCGCTACCCCCCTCGTACCAGGATTGCATTTCAAAATTGTGGCAATACCAAAATCACTTTTCACGCCATTGAATTTTCGAAATAAGTCCACCCCAGCGCCACCTACCGTGTCCATTTATACACAAATTATTTTCTTATGATTAAACAAACATACATTCTGAATTTCAGTTAAATTGGTCCATAAATTCAAATTTTCGATATAAGTCCACCCCAGCGCCACCTATCGGGTCCATTTATACACAAATTATTTTCTTATGATTAAACAAACATACATTCTGAATTTCAGTTAAATTGGTCCATAAATTCAAATTTTCGATATAAGTCCACCCCAGCGCCACCTATCGGGTCCATTTATACACAAATTATTTTCTTATGATTAAACAAACATACATTCTGAATTTCAGTTAAATTGGTCCATAAATTCAAATTTTCGATATAAGTCCACCCCAACGCCACCTATCGGACTTTCCCGGAGGGTTTTTCCAAAATTTTCCTTCGTAAAAACCTTCTCCTGGCAATTATAAACAACTGAAAAAAAATTTTAGACAAATCGGCCCAGCCATTCTCAATTGATGTTTTACTATACATTTTTTACACCATTTTTATATATATAGATGTAGTGATATAACGATATTCCCAAAATTACAAGTTCAAAAAATCATAAGTTTACTCTGCATTAACCGATTTTCAAAATTTTGCTTTTTTACAGATCTGATTTGTACCTTTTAATAAAAATAAACATTTTGACAATCAGTTCAAAAATGGCTCAGTTACGGTCGATAAAGTAAAAAAAATAAAAAAATGTTCATTTTCATCTCGCTCTAAATTGACCGTTAGGCAGAAAATTCTGCTTTTTTAAATTTTATTGACAATCATATTAAAGTAGGTTTCTAAAACAGGTAATATCATAAAAATCGGTTACAAAATGAATCAGTTACGCCAAGTTTTGTGATAGCATGTTTTTTGCTTTTTTTGTGTTTTCATAGAAATGCTTGCGTTTCATTTGTTTTTTATAAAGATCGCTGCTAGTTTCTCGCTTTATAGACCAGCAGTAGTTAGACAGCATACTGACTTTACTTTATCCAACATACCGCTGTTCAATTCTTGAAATGTCCTGGTGAAATCGTTCACCTTGTTCATCACTCATCTGCCCTAAGTTTGATGGGAACATATCCAAATGAGCATGGAGATGGTGCAATTTGATAGATATTTGGCAGCCCATTGCATGGTAGGCAGACAGCATTTCGTGTACTATTTCCTCATAATTTACACTTCTTGTGTTTCCAAGAAAATTTTCACACACCGAAACAAAACCTTTCCATGCTTTTTTTTCAACTAATGTCATTTGTTGTAAAAAGTTTTCGTTCTTCATCAATTGTCGTATTTGGGGACCTACAAAGATACCTATCGAAGAATATGATTTATTTTTATTTTTGAACTGATTGTCAAAATGTTTATTTTTATTAAAAGGTACAAATCAGATCTGTAAAAAAAAGCAAAATTTTGAAAATCGGTTAATGCAGAGTAAACTTATGACTTTTTGAACTTGTAATTTTGGGAACATCGTTATATCACTACATTTGTTATAAAAAACTTACTTAACGAAGTAACTGAGAAAAAGTATAAGTTTTTTCGTACTCTATGGACTCCAGCAAAACAGAATTGCTGCATGAGAACCCCTGCATATTTTTTTTCACTTTTGTATCACTGTGTCATTTTTGTAAATGTTTTCAATTATTATTATGGAAATTTATTAATGAAATTATTGGTGATAGATGTAATGTCATCGATATTTCTAGCAAATATTACATAAATAGTTGTCCCTAATCGTGTTGTACAAATATTTAGATCGCTCATCATTCGTAAATTATATTAATCAAAACGGCATTGTTTAAGGCCTAAAATTTTTATGAAATTGATTTTTTTTATATTTCAAAAGTATAGTTTTTCTGACGTTATCTTTACTTCTACAGCCGTTTTAGTAGGTATCGAGCCACAGTGTGTCGTCTACATTCATTCTCTTTATACTTAATAATCTCGAAACTATATTTTTTGGCATGATGTTGTAGACTATTCAGCCGAATCATCTTAAATTTAAATATTCTACTCGCAACAGTAGTGGATGTCGCAGAAACTAGAATCAAAGTTTTATTTCAAAAATATCGTATATTTTACACTTAGTAACCGGTAGAAAACAAGTTGTTTTAAAAACTTACATTTCAAAAACGCTGCATTCTGTCAATTTCGACATCATAGTGATTAATAATATTCTTGGGTTTTCTTTTTCAGATAAATAGAAAAGTCAAAATCTACAACATCCCATTTTCTTTGAGAGTGTCTCATTGAGCGCCATTTTGAACGTGATCATTAATTTTTTAAACTAAAAAAAATGTTATTTATGATGAATGAATGAGTGTTGTAATATACCGTAAAAGTTTAAATATCGTTGTTCAATAATTTAACTTTTTAAAAAATTCCTTAAAATACCTTAAATTTTCGAGCGCTAGACCACAGGCCTTGCCTTATGTGCCTGTGAACATTCATGTCTGAATTCGCAATTAAAATCTACACTTAAAAAAATTGTCATGTGATAACTTTCAACCAGTTCAATGGAACCTTGCTTCTTTTGTTGTTTGGATAGTCAGTATACAAAAATTTTAATAGATTATTACAGGGACTCAAAATATTAATTATTTTTTTTAAGGAAGGCAAAAAGGTTGAAAAATTTAATATTTATTATTAAAAAAAGAACGCATAACTATTATGTTAACAATAATATTTTTTTTGGTTGTAAATAACCATTATCGCAACCAAAATTTTGTTTTTGGTTGCCCATAACCATTGTGATGAGTAAGTAGTTTTTGTATTTTTATTTAAAGGACCTGCCTCAACTATTTTGCCGTCGCTTAAAAACGCCACTGGCTCTAAATGATTATCCTTTTTCTTTTTAAATTGCAACTGGCATAAAAATATGCAGTTAAGCTTTCAAAAATTAGAAGTCAGCTGATTTAAACTTGTAGGAATAATGATCTTTATTTTCAAAAACTCGGAGCTTATAAAGTCAAGTAACGGTATTTTACAGTTTCTAAATCTTATACAAAAATGTGCATAATCTTAGTACCTAGTGTTTAATAATATAATAACTTAAAAGTGAGTGAGTGAAAAGTAAATATTAACTTAAGATGTAAGTGCGTAATGCAAATATATATATAACTAATATAATTAACATTAAAAGTGCTCGAGTGAAAGAAAGCAACATATTAACTTAGAGTGAAAGTGCGTGCTGCAAATAAATATATAACCACGGGTCATTGTGCGTGGTGAAAAACAATGTACATAGCTGCGTTCAATATTACAGTGCAATCAATAAGTTTGACTGCAGTGCGTTTTTGTTAGTTGCTTAATTCGGTGCGCACACACCCATCCTTTAGATAAAAATTATTCGAAAGAAAAAAAAGTAATTTTTACTTTTAAAATTGTACAATTTAAATGTTCTTATTATATTTTAATAAATTGTAGTATATAAAGATCATTTTTGTTTTTGTACATTTCATATGTGCTTATAAGTTATATATTAATACAAAAATTAAATTGAAATAGTTTCCTATATTGAAATAGCGACCTATGCTCGGAGGGACAATCTCCAACGACCTACCACTCGCGGCCTATGCTTCGAAGAGACAATCTCCGACGATCTACTCCTTGCGGCCTATGCTCCGAAGAGATATTCTCCGAAGGTCTACTACTAGTGGCCTATGCTTCGAAGAGATAATCATGAAAAAAATTTTACAGCGTAACTTTTGCACTCTGCTCATCGGATTTCTCGTCGGATTTGTGAAACTCTGAAAACAAGAACTAAGAAATTTCGGTCGGATTTTACAACAAAGAAGACAAATAAAATATTGCATTTTAGTAGACGTGTGACGTTTATTTAAGGTTTATTTATTTAAATAAATAACATATTTTTCAAAAGTCAATTCTATAATCATTATAAATATAGAATATATATTATAATAAATTACATTTTGAAAATATTTTTGAACACACAAACGAAGAGTAAAAATCAAATTAAATACATTTGCAACACAGTTTGGTTTAATGTAGATCTCTTAAATCGGTAGAAATTAAATGCATAGAGCTATAATACATAATTTTTCAATTTTAACTCTATAAATGTAAAGCTTTTACTTCAAGTAAATTAACAAAAAAAAAGTTGTTGTTGTAAGCCAGCAAAAACTACAAAAAAAATTAGATTTTAGTGAAAAAAAAAATATGTGTAAAAAATATAATTTTTTCGAAGTCATATATACATTGCTTTATTAAATTTGCTTATCAATTCTTTATCAAATCAAGACTAAAACAGTTATAAGATTTCATACGCAGATAATCTTTTGTATGCAGAGTTCCTTCCATTGTATCTAACTCTAATCTATTGCGAACTTTAGTTTTATTAATATTTATTTGGCTAAAAGTTCGCTCAACGTAAGCTGAGGAATTCGGTTAGCTCAAGAATTCAAAAATAAATTTTCCCATTATTGGAATCTTTTTATTTTAAATTTGCCATCAATTTTATTGTACTAATTTTTTCTTTTCATATATATATGTATATAAAAATATATGCAAAATCGGACGCCGGATCTACTTTTTCTGAAATCGTAACACTTTGAAGAATTTTGGTCAAATATCGGAACGTCGGATTCAAGTATTAAAATCGTAACATATATATCGGTACAAATAAATCGTAACAATCGATATATCGGACCATTTGGCAACGCTGCTCCGAAGGTCTACTACTAGTTCTACTACACTTACCCTGGCTACTATTTGGCTACTGGCCCCGACTGTGGCTCGACAAGAACTGAAAAAACTAAACTAAAGTGTCGCCTTATATAGGCCAGGCGCCGAGCTTTCTTTCTAAGTGCCAGTTGCTTCTCGTGTTCCTATTGGCTGGCACTACAGCTGTTCTAGTGCTTTTAACTTTTCTGCTGAATATAACAGCTGACCGCGTGCTTTTATGTGGTTCGTGCCATTGGTGTATCGAGGGTGCACTTCTCGTGTGAACTGCTGGATGGCGCTGAGCTTTCCTATTATTTATTATTAATACAAATACAATTATTATTCTTAAGAAATAGATAACTTCATTTAATATGTATTTTATGATAAGAAGTAAGGAAAGATTTATTAGTTAAATTAAGTAGGTAAGTATAAAATATATAATTTCATTTAATATGTATTTCATGATAAGAAGTAAGTAAAGATTTATTAGTTAAATTAAGAAGATAAGTATATATAAAGTTAAGCTAAGAAATAAGTGAAGTTTTCATAATATTGATAAATAAAAAAAAAACAAACTCGTTCGTTGCAGCGGGTGATTGCTTGGTGACGTGTTGATCATGTGTGGTCAAAATTAGAGTGTTCAAGATTTTGATCTTCACATAACACACCTACATTTGGGTATGTGGGCGTGGCTGGGGTGTCTTCGTCAGTATTCTTTGACTAGAAAGACAGAGAATAATTATTGAGCATAATTTTATGATATTAAGGCCATTGGATATAAATTATGTCAGATAAGTCAAATAAAAGGCTGGTTTCTGTCTAGTTGGTTATTTAAATTTTTATTATGGGGCTTTAGTGGTCGCTTGTCGCCTCGTCCAGTCGTGGTGGGCGATAATGTGGTTTGATTTCGCTCAGATGTGCTGTTCGGATACGGTTGTCCCCTTTTTATTTGAGTCGCACGATAACTGGTGACGTGAAGCTCAAAACCGTATACGGGTCAGCATACTTTGGCCCTAGTTTGGCTGCAAAGTTACCTATCGCTTTGGACAGAGTGTGCTACTTGACGAGTACTTCGTCTCTAATGGCAGGTTTCCATGGTCGTCGACGGAGATTATAATGCCTTGCCTGATCCGTGGCTGCTCGTGAGAGGTTATGTCGCACGATAGAAAAAAAACTCCATCAGTCGTGAAGCTCGCTCGGTGGGTTCTATGCTGTCAGTTCCTGTGCCTGGTGTAACTTCATCGTGTAATGAGTACGGTAGTCTTGGTTCCCTTCCTTGGGTTAGGAAAGCGGGGCTGTAACCGGTAGTCTTGAAAACACTTGTGCTTATAGCAAGCGAAATCTCTGGTAGGCTCTCGTCCCAGCCACGCTGTTGGTTGTCGGCTATCTGCGCTATCAGTAATATTGGTTCGTGTCCTTCGACTTCCATGTAATCTGAATACTTATCTGGAAATTTTTTTACCTCTGTGCACCTTTTCATGGGCAGCTTGACTGACTTGCGGTACTCACGGTCACTCGTTGCAGGTCCACTGGTTGCCGAGAAAGGGCATCGGCCACGACGTTCTGCTTGCTTTTTCGATCCTGCACCGTAAAGTTGAACTGCTGCAACTCGAGTGCCCATCTTGCGATTTGACCTGAGGGACTCTCGATCGAATTTAACCATTTAAGGGATAAATGGTCGGTGATAACCACAAACTGGTATCCTTCTAGATATGGCCGCATCTTCCGGATACCCCATACGATCGCTAAGCACTCCTTTTCGGTGGGCGAGTAGTTCTTCTCTGCTTTGTTCAGATGTCTACTAGCATATGCGATGACTCGTTCAGACCCTTCGATTTCCTGGGTAAGTACGGCACCCGGAACGCTCTCACTGGCATCGGCTTGTAGCGTAAAGGTTTGGCTAAAGTCTATATATGCCAGTTCCGGAGCTTCGGTAAGCTTTGTTTTCAGTTCCACAAACGCCTTTTGTTGAGCTTCTGTACACTTCCAGTGCTTCCCTTTCTTAAGTAATGCCGTCAGTGACTATCGTCGCGAAGTCTGGTATAAATCGTTGATACCACGACGCGATTCTCAAATATCGGCGCTCTCCTCTTACGTTCTGCGGGGGCTCCAGATCTCTGATGGATGCAACTTTGTCGAGGTCAGTGTGAATTCCATCACCACTCACCACGTGACCCAAATATTTAATCTGCTTTTACATGAATTCGCATTTTTCGGCGTTGATTTTTAAATTGGCTTTCCGTAGGGGTTTAAACACCTCTCGCAAATTTCGTAGGTGCACGTCAAACGTCGCTCCCGTCACCACGATATCGTCTAGGTAGGCGAACGCGGAGGGTTCCAGCTCTGGACCTATGACTCTATCGAGGGCTCTATGGAATGTCGCTGGTGCGGAGTGGAGGCCATTGATACAGCCCTCGGCCGGGTACAGTGAATGCGGTGTACTTTTTACTTTCAGCCGCCATCGGAATCTGCCAGTATCCGTCCTTTATGTGCAAGCTGCTCACGTATTTGGCATTACGCAGGTGGTCCAGAAAATGTGAGTAATACGTGGAAGAGGGTATGCGTTAGGTACTGTTATGCTGTTGAGCTGTTGGTAGTCTAAGCAGTTCCAGTCTTCTTGCGAACAATCACGATTGGTGCACTATATGGACTGTGCGACGGCTCGATACATCCTTTTTAACAGCAGCTTGTTGACCTCTTCATCGATGATGCTCTGCATTGCTGGGTTCCGTGGGAAGTACCTTTGTTTAATAGGCCGATCATCGGTCATTACGATTTTGTGTTCCGTGATGCTGGTCACTCCGTGGATGCCTTCGAATTGCCTGAGTTCATGATCTAAAAACTTTTTTGCTCGTCCTGCTTCGACGTCATGTCTTTCCAATAACACCTCGTCTACATGACTCTCTGTAGAATGATAGCTGTCAGCCAGTGACTCGTTCTCGTTGTTCTTATGTTGCTGACAACAAGAGTAGCAAACAGGTGGTGGTTGTTGATATGTAGGTGGTTTACTGGTGACGAGGGGAGTCTGCTACTGGTTCCACCTCCCCTCGGTTGCGCTGGACCCAATGGTCGTTTCCCGGCTGAAGTGGGCAGCAAACGCTCGAACGCACACCTCGACGCCCACATCGTCGGCAGAAAGTTGCTGGTTGTCTACGACATACTCGATCAATGTGACCGACTTCTCCGCAATTACTGCACGTGGTACTAGTGTTGATTTTGGTGCCTTGATCTTGAGACACCATACGATGCTGTGTGGTAGGTGGTCGTGCTGTTTAACTACGGGCGGTCTCTTAAAACTTGAGGCTTTCGAGATCTTCTGCCAATTCTATCAACTCTACAAGAGTGGAAAAATCCTTCCGCCGGATATATATTTCGAAAGATTCTGTCGAGCTTTTGTTCTTCGTTGTAGTTGGCATGTCGCATCATACTCTGCATCTCGAGCACATAATCTTTAATTTTTTCCCCGGGCTGTTGGTGCCTGTGACGTATTTCGCCGTCAACATCTTCAAAATACCTAGCTGGTAAGAAAAATTTAAAAAAAAACATGTTTAAAGGATTTCCACGTAACCAAGTGCTTATTGTTATTTCGGCCTTCTCTCTCAGCAGCTCTGGCATCGTTCGAGGTAAGAAATTTGTTTCAATGAAGTATACCTCTGCCAGTTCTTTTAATCGTTCGATGAACGATAGTGGATCCTTTCCACCATCATACTTAATCGACCATTTTCTAACCTGTTCGATCACGGCAATATTTGGTGCCTGGCAGTATTACCTGTCGTGGAGGGATGGTCCAGTCAGAGCCGCGACTCTGTAGGTTAAAAAGCGTCGGGACCTCGAGTGTGGCTGGTGGCGGTGGGGTGGGCGATACGTCTCGCTGATGCTTGGTTTGGAGCTCCACCAGGCGCAGCGTCACTTCCGGCGGATGTGTTTTCTCGCCGACAAATGCTGCGAACCGCTTCCGCATTTCTTCGACCGTACCGGATCTTTCCAGTTCAAATTCGGTATTTTACTTTTTTGTTTATCCAGGTTTTCCCTTTTCAGGGAATATGCCCACGTTACACTTAACGGTTTGCTTATGTAGAAAATTTTTTTCTTCACTGTTTATCACTTAGTTCTCAGTAAATTGTTATTTTTTTCCGCACTTTTATTCAGCGCTGGGTACGGGCAAATTTAAAAAACCCTTTGTTTTCACAATACCCTCAATTTATTTTGTTTCGTTGGCACTTCAACTGATATTATCCTTCACTTTCCTCTTTTTGGATATGTTTATGTTTTCACTTTTCACAATTATATTTGTTTAATTTTTGTCACCAATTATACTTGTATCATTTTTCTTTTCTTCTCTCTCACTTTCCATTCAGAATATTTTTCCATTTTATTTTATTCACTGTCTATCATTGTTCATTTCTATATATGTTTTTTTTCTATTTTTTTTTTTGTATATTTTTATTCATTGTTTAAAAATAGTATGACTCTTTTATTTTTATTCACTGGTTATTACTTGTGAAGCATTTAATTCATCATTTTTTCCCCCTTCACCGTTCATAAGTTGTGAATTATTATTTTCACTTATTGTTTATTGCTTGTTAATTTTTATTCATTGTTTATTAATTGCAAATTGTTTTATTTTTATTACTTGTGAATTATTTAATTATGTTTGTGTTTTCGCTCACTGTTTTTATTATTCGTTCCCGTTTTTAAAATATTGTTATTATATATTTTGTTCGATTCACTGTTACTTATTTATTCGGTTCTTTTTTTTCAAAATTCACTCACTCGGTTTTTTTTGTTCCCGTCTTTTCTACTTTAAATGCACGTACTCGGTTTCGCGTTTATATTTTATGATAAACTCACGGTCTTGGTCCCTGCTCGGGCGCCATTGTAACGAACCTTTTCTGCTCTAGCCGAGGAATCCCTCGCCGGTTCCAGGGTTCGTTGCAAATATTTATATTTTTATTGACCTCGTGGTGAATTTACTTCAAAAAATATAAACAACCGCCAGCTCTTTTCTCAGAATATCTCTTTATTTTAATAATAATAATGTTTCTCGTTCATGCGGCGAGGAAACCTGCTATCTGCGTCGCTGCTCCTTCCTCGTGGACACCCCCACACTCATCGGTCGGTCTACACTCGGCCCATGCTTCGAAGAGACAATCTCCGACGATCTACTCCTCGCGGCCTATGTGCAGCGTTGCCGTTTGGCTACAATTGTAGCCAATTGGCTACATTTAAAATGAAAAGCTACAATGCTTCTTAAATGGCTACATTTTCACAGTTTCAATAATTTCTTTGTATTTTCAATAGAAAAATTGTTAAAGGAACACTTTATAAGTAAAAACACAGAAATAAGATTTTGTTCATGTTTTAAGTGCATTGTATTTAACCTTGAGCGCATAAATCAATTGTCAGTTAACAAATTTTACATTTTCCTTTCCATATGTCAAAACTATCAATATGGGACGCTTGAAGCACTTGTTAGCTGATGTGAAATGGAAAAATAAATGAATAGGTATATTAATTATTGAATTATAAGAGCAAATTAAATTAAGATTTGATTTCACAAGAAAATACTTGGAACTTTTAAAAACAATAACTCCAATCGAAGTTTTATCATACAATGCCAATTAAATTTTGGATCTAATTTTGCATTTTGATAATGTAATGTTGATTGTGATAATATCGTAACTCAATGAACTTTATTCAAATTAAGTAAACCATTTAAAATGTGATATCGATATCGATTCCTTATTGGAAGAAGTCTCCAGATCTTACAAGTTTCGTATTTAATTAACTATGTTTGCCTCATTGTTCTGCAGTCGCAGAAAGACAGTTTTTGTCTCTTCGACAATTAGAGAAAAAACGAATACAAGAAATAAATTGGAAGAAATTAATCATGACTTGTAAGGAATTAGTTAAAAAAAAATTGTATAGACGCCCAAGAAAGAATTTTTGTAAAAGAACTGAGATTTAAATTTTTGTTGTTAAATATTTGTATATTGCCGTCATATTTTCGTAACTTCATTAGGGTATTGAAATACTCAATGAGATATAATTATATTTTATTTTATTAATTAACTTTTTGATAAAAACAAATTCTATTAAATAGCTGCCTTCAATTACATGGTGCGACAAAATTTACTAAAAGCATGCACTTTTCAAATGACCTAATGTAAGTTGTAGGTCTGGTCAAGTTTAACACGAAACGGTGCATAAAAATTGTCTAACATCCTCAAAATTTTGACTTACCGTCAAAAAACTGCATTTGCACTCCTTCAAGATAATACAGATCTTTCAAATGATATATAATACTTTGTGGAATTTGTATAGTTGCTACGTATATTTATCAAGTAAATGTTAATTTTTTGATGTATTTTCCAACTTAGTTACCTTTGCCGATGTTTTTTTCGGCACATTTTCTTCAAAAAGCTTGTATAATGTAATAATTTTAGAAAATAACGTACATTTATTTTACGAGTAAATTGAGTGTTCGTTATTCAAAATAGACCAAAAGTTGAAAAAGTTAATGAACTTTATTTAAAATTTTAATATAACTTGTTGTACTTATCTGCTGTAACGAACCTCCTGGGGGCGTTACAACGTTTCTCAGCTAAGGTATCCTCAGCGGCTGTCCAGGGTTCGAAAGCAAGAAATTTGTAGGAGGTTATTTGATTTATTGATTAAATATCACTGTGCAACAATTTGAGGGTCATGCAATCTAACGGAGAAGCGACTAGCGCAGGTCGATAGTGCTGGTCTAGAACAACGAAACCCTAAAAGGGTTTTGCAAAGTTAGCTCGTTTTTAAATGTTATAGCCTTTGAAAGTTGAGGTGTTTTACAGTATTTTTCAATTAAATTTTTTATAGAAAACTGGAAAAATATATACAAATATACATAAATATACTTGTGGGTTTTTGTCTTTTAACTACATAATGGAGATATTACTGTGCTTACAAAGCGTACAATGTGTAAAAAGTCATTTTCTGTCATTACTGAATATAAGTGCGATCGGAATTAAAGTATTAAGTTTGTAAAAATGAAGTGCAAAGGAAATATCGACAATTTTTGTTATGTTTGTGGTTATTTCACGCCCGTAAAAATTATAGTTATATTAGATCATTTACAAAAGATCTCATACATGCGTATGAATCATATTTTAATCAAAAAGTTATTTGTAATGTACCGTGGGCTCCGAAAAATGTGTGCAACACATGCTATGCTAACATTTTAAATTGGAAAGCAAAAAAGTTACTTCACTACGTTTTGGTGTACCTATGTTATGGTTCGATCCGGGAATTCACGATTCTAAAAATTGTTATGCTTGCGCAAATTTTGCAAATGGAATGAATAAAAAGAAAAGCAAAAAAAAAATTATTCTACAAAAGAAAAGCAAAAAAAAAATTATTATAAAAGCAAAAAAAAAATATTAAATAAAAAAAGTTCCTAGTGTACAATTACCAATACCTCATTCCAACAACATCCCTGTGCCATTATGCCAATCTCCCGATGTTGAGTCAAGATTTACTGTCGCTAATACGTATGCAACTTCTGAATACGTCCCGCCTCCATCAAAATTGGGCGATCTAGTATTAATTACGCAAGAAAAACTAGATCTAATTGTGGCCAAGTTAATACTATCCCAGCGTAAATCGGAAGTATTAGCTTCTTTCTTGAAATCGAACAATTTATTGGCGCCGGAAACAAAAGTAACTGCATATCGCAATCGAAAAAAGGAAATGAAAGATTTTTTTACAGTTGAAGATGAAAACACTTTTGCATATTGCAACGATATAGAACGTTTAATGAAAGCAATGGGTATCAGCTATAAGAAAAGGGATTGGCGTTTATTTATAGACAGCTCTAAGTCCAGCTTGAAAGCCGTGCTTTTACATAAAAAAAAATACCAAACCTGCAGTCCCAGCTTATAGCACTAATACAAAGGAAACATACGAAAAACTTCAGCATATATTAGAAGTTGTTAAGTACAACAAAAACCAGTGGCGTATTTGTTGCGATTTGAAGGTGGTGGCATTACTTTGTGGCATGCAAGGAGGATACGTCAAATATATGTGTTTTCTGTGTGATTGGAATACGCGGTACACTGGTGATCAATACGCTAAGCACGAGTGGATCGCTCGAAACGAAAGTCAATATAGAGATGCCAATGTTATATGCGCACCACTTGTGCCGCACGAAAAAATTTTGATGCCACGTAAAGCTCGGAATCGTAAAAAACTTTTTAAAATGTGTTGCTAAAAGGAATGAGGTGTTCAATTGCTTAAGCGAAATTTTTCCTAAAATTACCAAGGCTAAACTGTTGAATAGTAAGCTTTTTTAAAAACGCCAAAGAAGTTAAAATAATGCTGATTAATTTATGTTAGGTGTTGTTAATGGTCCAGACATACGAAAGCTGATGAAAACCGAATCTTTTAATCTTGTGTTGGTTGATGAAGAACTTAAAGCGTGGCAGTCTTGTAAGGAAGTCATCACGCGATTTTTGGGAAAATATCGCTCTGAAAACTTCGAAATTTTCGTAAATTGATGGATGCATTTTCGAATATTGGAGTGAACATGTCGTTGAAAATCCACTACCTACATCATCACTTGCAACACTTCAGCCAACAGTTACCAACAGAATCAGACGAGCAAGGTGAACGATATCATCGGCTTGCGCTTCCTTTCGAAATGAGGTAAATATCTATTAAATTCGATTCTTGTTCATTACTGTTTTTATCTATTTATTTAGGTATAAGGGAAAGCAATCTCCAGACGCAATACTTGCTGAAATTTGTTGGTGGAGTACAAAGATGTACGAAGAACGAGATGAAGATTCAGACGAGGCGTTAACAGAGCCTGATGTTAATGATTTGTTGGATGATTACGTTGCATCAGACAATGACTATGAAGAAATATAATAAAAACAATTACAACAAAGCAACAATACCTAAATTGTATTAAATTCTATCGGCCGTATTCATTACATTTGTTATGCACTCGTTAAAAACTGTTTTAGTTAGAACACAAACTATCCCTTAAAATGCTGTTTATGCATAAACGTATTTTAAGAGCATTTAAAGCAATATGGGAATTTTTTAAAAACAGTAAGCAACACTTCATCAGCTGACAGCTAAACGAAAGAACTTGACGAAAAACAGACTTTTTGTCGCCAAAAAGTGCCCTGTTACGGTGGCGGTCATAGGCTCATCATGGTCATGCATTGTTGTTGTTTCAATGTATATTAAAAATTTGAGAGCGAGAGCAAGAGAGTAAATTTTCACCACCACGGTCACCAAATGATTTGACAAAAATATGAAATCATGGGATCAAACCAGTGTTGCGTTGTGAACTTATTCACAATACTTGTGTTTATGCACGAAAATAGTACACTTTTAGTATAAAATGTATGAAAGCAGTAATGAAACCTGCTTATTAGCAACACGTCGGTTGTAAAAATACTAAAAGTAGCAAAAAGTGTACTGGTGCTTAGGCATCATATGACCACCAGCATAGCATACTTTCGTCACACAGCTCATCAAACGAAAACAGAGAGTAAAAAGTGTCATGACCAGGGATCATATGACGACCACAGTAACAACACCCATAGCTGATTTTGACAAGTTATGTTAGGCATTAAAAAAGCAAAAAAAGTGAAGTGAAAAGTAAACAAAAATATAAAAGCAATGGACATGTTCAATATTTTGATTATCTGCACTTTAGTGGAAGAAGAGGATCCTTTTCCAAAGCGCCGAGAAATGTATAGAGCAAGGATCAACCCCTTTGAACAAAACAACGACGAGGAACGAGTAGGAACGATGTTCAGAATGATTTTAACGATCGTTAAAATACTCTTAGAACGGTGATGATAATATACGTTTATGCATAACAAAATGTTTTTCACTGTATAACTATCGCTAAAACAGGTTTATGAATACGGGGGTATATTTTTTTTAATAGTATTGCTTATTTTGTAAAAAACGTTATGAAATGGATAGTTTAAAATTCTTAATATGTAAAACTCATATAATGTTGAAATTGGTTGACATTTTATCCTTATTTCTTTGAAGAAAGAAGTAAAAAATATTAAATATCATTCGAGTAATTAACACTTAATTTTTTAAAATACGCTGCAAGAGGCAAACTTTCAATGCCTGTATCTCTTAAAAGCGAGCTGACTTTGCAAAACCCTTTTAGGGTTTTTTTACTATATGCTAGTACTACCAACCTGTGTTGGCCGCTTCTCTGTTAGAAAATTGTGTGGCACAGTGTATTCGTTTTATTCGTATTCTTTTATTTCTTAATGTATTACGTTTGAACAATTTGCGATATTGTTAACTTGTGCATATAAGCTCTGGGTAGCTAAAGTTATATAGACACGTATGTAGATTATTATTGTTGTTGGTGGTCGTGTTGGCTAGCGGTGTACAGTCTCGTTGCTAGATGGTAGTCACTTTGATTTTGTGACGAAATGTTAAGTGACTCGGGTAACTAGCGTACGGTACTTTCCGTTCTTCGATGATGGCGTGACTTCTGGTACCGTTTGGTGGCCTGTGCATGTATTTGTGCGGGGCGCTTTACGTAACACCTTAGGAAAGGGGAAGCGGCGGAAAGGAAGGTGTGTAGGGTTTTCTTTTGGACCAGTTGGGATTTTCGACGTCGTCAGAGGGGGAAATCTAATTCCTTTTGAGTGTCACTCCTGAGTTTTGACTTAGATTTTCCAACTGGCGATGCGAAGATACCGTTTATTGTGAGGGTTTTAATGGTGTTATAACATGGATTCGAGTGTCACTTTGTGGCCAATGTTATAGCACGAGCGGAGGAGGAGGTGAGAGATGTCTATTCTTTGTGCAAGGCACGAAAAGTGTTATGGAATTCGAGGATTTAGGTTAGATTTGGATGGGAATGTAGGATTCACTGGTTTATACTGTTGGAGTTGTTCTGATGTATGATCTGATGCTTTTTCTCTATTTTAGCCTTGATGATTGCCACCGCTGTCTGTGCCTTCGTTGCTGTGTGAGTGTGATGTGCCGCTATGTGGGCTGTTCTGTCTCTTAGCGTGTCGAATGGCCACAGGCGATCTGATGCAATTGCGCTGGCGTTTTAGCGGCTTACCTTTCGTATAGTTTTAAAGATGAAAAAAATCGTTTTACTTCTTATTTGCAGGATTTATCGGCGACTCTGTTCGTCTAAGAGCCTTAGTAGAGAATCCTTATTGTTTCCAGGTGCTGGTACGAGCTGAACCTCTTCGTTCAGAGCTTCACAAAATGGTGAACTGTTTCGTCTAACAGTCGGCAAGTATTCAACCACCTTGTTCGGGAGCTACACAATGGCTGAACTGCCACGTTCAGGAGCTGGAAACCATCTCACTGTCTGGTTCGAGAGTAGAAAAACAACTGAACTCTTAAGTCATTTAATATGAGCGCATGAAGCTCATGTTTTGAGTGATAGCTTTCGTGTGTGCATACTTGTTGTTGCATCGAAAGCTTTTATTTATACGTTCGGTATGTTTGTTCGTTTTAATGTAATTGAAAGCTTTTGTTCGTTGGTCGAGAATATTCTATTCGTTTGAGTGAGTCTCGGTCCGGTCGATCGAAAGCTTTTATTTATGGTATGAAAATATTTGTTCGTTTGAGTGGTTTTCTGTTGTGTTAACTTTGGATACCCAGAGTTGTTTTGGTTAGTATAAATGCATAAAAGTAACTTATTATTTAGTTTTAGAAATACTATTGTATGTCTTTATATGTACATGTAGTATTACTATTTGTTTAAATTTGGTATTTTATTCGGATATATTTAGTTAAATATTCAATTTATGATATGTGATTGTTTTGAGTCACCGTTTGCTTAATATTGGTTATATGAATATGGTGACAGGCTTAGGGCCAAAGTAAAACTTAGTAATAATTTTAATTATCATTGAATATTTAACCAAGTTTGTCTTATGGGATTTACTTAAATAGTGAATTCCATTATTATTGAATTTAAAATAAAATAATAAACTGGATTAAAATTACGCTAATTAAATTACGGATTAAAATGTATATAATATAAGAATAGTAATAAAATACTTGCAGGTTTGGTGATGTATGGTTCTGTCTGGGTGTGTTGTTCTGGCTGAATGTGTTTTGTTTTAGCTGGTATGGTGAGGCCTTTGGCCTCACGCCCAATTGTAAGGGCATATTTTGCCCGCAAAATATGGTTCTTACACCCCCCCCTGTACTTCGGGGACAAATAGAGACTTCCAGTTCTCCGCCTCGACGAACATGGATCCTGTAGCAGCTGTCTTGAATCGTAGTTTTAAATTTGATTTGTTGACCCCGCTGATGGCGTGCATGGGTGCGTTGGACGAGGTCGATCAATTCCTGTGGCCAGTTTGTTGTGTCGTCGTGGCCACTAGTGGTGAGGCATGATCCGGATGAAGTGTCTTCTTTGAGGGAGAGGGTGGCCATTTCTGTGGCTTCGTTCTCGGTTGGCGGTTGAGTGGACTCGATGAGCCAGCCGATGCAAGAATCGTTGTCGTTGTAGTAGTTGCCGGGATTGGGGTCGGTTCCAATGTGATCCGGTCTTAGATGACGATCCGTATTAGTGATGTCTGGTGGCGTGTAGGCGCATTTGGTTGACGTTGCTCGTTGAACGTCGTATGCGATGGTGTCGACATTGGTGGCTGTGACTAATAATGGCGCTGTTGATGGAGCGCTAGCCGTGTCGATGTAGAATCCTTGTAGTAAGCGATTGCATTTGATTGACGTCGCATATTGACCGTCGTATGCAATAATGTCGATATTGGTGGCTGTGGTTAGTGATGGCGCTGCTGGTTGAGCGCTAGCCGTATCGATGTAGGTTTCTTGTAGTATCGGTGGTAGTTTTATTGATGGGAGCGTCTTGTTTGCCAATTGTTGAATGACTTCGCTGATGGCACGGCGTTTCCGCCTGATGAGGTGGCGCGAGAACCATTCGCTTTGGTCTATCGGCTCCATAAAGTCGATCAAAGGTGTTCTGACGAAGCTCTCGATAAATTGCAACATGTATAGGCCGCAGTCGGTGAGGTTGTCCTGTTGTTGGACCTTTACGCGGTGGCCTGGTAGATTCTGTGGTGTGAATGTGCGCGGTTCACGATCTGGATGCTTGGTGCGAAACTCGTGGGTGAGATAGCTTCGTAGTGCTGAATAGATGTGCACTTTGTCCTGTGTCGCTGATGGGTGGTCGTTTTCCCGGTGTGTGCGCTTGGGGCGTGTCGTAGTGTCGTGGGCCTCTCATGGTGGGAAAGCAGATGATGGCTACGAACCAGTGTTCGCCTTCGTTGATAGGAACTACGATGAAATTCTTGCTAAATATGTCCATTCGGCGTGTCCATGTGTGGACTCCGGCATGTCGACGCTGTCCTAACGTCTCCACAGTGTCGCTCGGTTTGGCCTTAGGGTGTGTCAAGCGGCTGAAGAAGAGTGGACTGAAAATATGAGTCTCCACTTGTTGCGTCGTTGACATCATGTTATGTTTAATCCATCGGATGTAAAAATCAATGATTTTGTCGGTGAGATAGGTACCGATAGCGAGGCAGCGGTAGTCCATCTCGTTTACTGCTATTCCTCCTGGACCTGGTGGGTACATGAACAAATCAGAGGTTGCTACTGTTTCGTCGTCGTCGCTTGACAAATCGCTCGTAATGGTTGTCATCGATTTTACTGCTGTGTGCTCGTTGTTGACACTTTCGTCCATATGTGTGATATGTTGCGTACCTTTAGTGATCGTTGCAACTGGTAGTTGTTGCGGTATGTACCGGCGATCCGTTGTGGGTGAGCCACTCGGTTCTGACTCGTTTGTGTATAGCGCGTGTAGGGGCATACGTTGTTTGCTGTTATGGCGTCGCATCTTGGTTGGTGTTGGTATAGCCATTGGTTCTGACAGCAGTATAACGCGCTTCCTAGCTTCTGATAATTCTTTCAGACGTTGGCTGAATGCTTCCTTGGTTCTCGTGAATTTATCCATGTTGGATATGGGCTCCCGCGATACGTGGCTAAGTGTCTTGAAAAAGACAGTTAGGCGGGGTTGCCTGGTGTGTAGAAATTAAAAAACGTTGCGAATGTGTTGTGCAAATTCCAGTATGCACGGTTGTATCCTGTAATAATTTATGTTGATAATTACCCTTACTTATATTTGGGCTAAATGTTCGTGTGCTCCACGATTATTGGATGTTGAGTTCTGCCAAAACCTTTTACTAAACCATTGATAAATACCTGCAACAGCTTATTCGACTGGATAGATGCTGAAACTTGTGCACTATCGCGTAGAAAATGTTTATATAGTAAACTGAGTCGCACTTGATTTTAACGTGAATTTTAAAAAGACGAATTGCGTTGTTTACTCACGGTCACTTCAAACTGCAATGACTGTTATGGCTTTACTTTTCAAATTGGAACTTCCCCACTTTGTGTACAGTGTTGCCAGTATTCCAGTTTGTTTGCAAGGTGTTCACACGATCCAATATGTATGTGAGCTATTTTCATGTATTGTTTTCTATGTTGGTTGGTCGAAGTTGCGGTATGACAGTCGTAGTTGGTCGTAGGTAATTGGCTGACTTCAAATTCGAACTTATTATCTTGTTGATGTTGAGTAAGCCAGGTTGTGGTATGTGTAGGGTTTGGAATTATCATGAACCTGAAGTGATGATGCAACTCTTGTATGTGTGGTTGCACATCTCATAGAAATGGTGCGAAGCTATGCGTTTTTTCTGAGTCCGATAAGTGTGAGTGTAGCTATGGCATTTATCGTGAGGACGATCTGTTGATGCCTAGCTGCAGGTATTGCTGTATTTATCGTAGACATGATGTAATGATGCAACTTTTATAGTTATGGTTGCATATATCATGAGATGATGCGATGATGCAAGTTGATAAGTCCGGTGGGTGTAAGTGTAGCTATGGCATTTATCGTGAAGACGATCTCCTGATGCATAGCTGCAAGTACTGCTGCATTTATCGTAGACATGATGTGATGGTACAACTCTTGTAGGTGTGGTTGTACGTATCATTAAAACGATGCGATGATGCAAGTTGACAAGTCTGGTGGGTGTAAGTGTAACTATTGCATTTATCGTGAGGACGATCTCTTGATGCAAAGCTGCAAATACTGCTTCATTTATCGTGGACATGATGTGATGATGCAACTTTTATAGTTGTGGTCGCATATATTATGAGACGATGTGATGATGTAAGTTGACAAGTCTGGTGGGTGTAAGTGCGGCTATGGCATTTATCGTGAGGACGATCTCTTGATGTAAAGCTGCAAATACTGCTGCATTTATCGTAGACATGATGTGATGATGTAACTTTGATGATTGCATATATCATAAAACGATGCCATGATGCAGGTTGTTGAATTTGGTGAATTTAGCATTGGCTCGGTTAGCTGCTGGTGTAGAACCTAATGCTGCAAATATCATGAGACGATGCGCTGATGTAGTGGCTTGGCCAAGTGGCTACATTTATCGTGACTATGATGCAGTTTGGCTCCCAGGTTGCGGCTTTTAGTTCTGATTTCGACTTTATTGTCGTTTATCGTAGAACCGATGCTAATTGTAGTTTTTCACGCAGATACGGCTGCGGATGTCAGTTGTTGACGCGGGTGGTGCCGCGCATCCCACAGTTGTTCACGCGGATGCTGCCGCGGGTTACAGTTGTTGACGTGGGTGGTGCCGCGCACAAAAGTTTTCAGTTTTTGACACGGGTGAGGCCGCGGTGGTTTTCGTTCAGTTTTTGACACGGGTGAGGCCGCGGTTCCCAATTGTTGGTGCTGTGGGTCCCAGTTGTTGACGCGGGTTGGTGCCGCGCGTCCCACAGTTGTTCACGCGGATGCTGCCGTGGGTCCCAGTTGTTGACGCGGGTGGTGCCGCGCATCCCACAGTTGTTCACGCGGATGCTGCCGCGGGTCCCAGTTGTTGACGCGGGTGGTGCCGCGTATCCAGCATGACGCATAATATTTTGCAAAGCCAAGAGGTAGTCTTTGAAGCGTTCTCTCGGCTGTTGAATCCGTCGCCTGACTTCATCTTCTAGTCGCTCTGCGTAGCGTGGTGGCAGGAAAAATCGTAGAAACTCCGTTTTAAAAGATGCCCAGTCGTTCCACTGTTGGTTATTGTTTTTAAACCAAAGTGCCGCTTTGCCTCTCAGGAGCTCTGGCATAGTTCGTGGCAGAAAGTTGGTTGAGATGCTGTAAACTTCCGCCAGCTCCTCGAGTCGCTCGGTGAAGCCGATTGGGTCTTGACCCCCCTCGTATTTGAGGGCCCATCTCCGCACTTGTTCAATGGTAGAGGCGTAGGTGGCAAATGTTGACATTGTAGGCCTAGAAAACGTCTCTTCATGATAGCCGGCGATGTGTGGTGCAGGTATTTGTGATGTGTCTGCAGTAGGTGCTTTCAAGCGCGATGTATCGTTTGTGGATATTCTAGTGATCGGTATGCTGGGTGATACAGATCGTGTGTGCTTGGCTTCTAATTCTAGTAGCCGTTTAATGACTTCTTCAGGGTATTCACCGTCGTTGATGAATGCTGTGAGCCGTTTGCGTAGCTCTTCGACCGTGCCTGCGTCGTCAAGACCGAACTCTGTTAAATAGGTGAGGAAGTCGTCTTTTCGCAGTCCATGGACCCATGTTGTCCAAATATGACCAGGGTGGTCATATTTTCCCTGGTTGTGATGATCGTTGTAGCCGGGGTGGCTATCTGGTCCTCGGTGGGGCAGTAATGACTTTGCTGCCGATGATTTCTGTTGATTTGGGATTTGTATTTTTTCTCTTTATATATTTTTTTTTATTCTTGTTCTTATTCTTATTTTTTTTTTTTATGTATATTATATATTTTTTCTTCTTGTATTCAGTATTTTTTTTTTTTTAATTCTTATTACATATTTTTTTCTTAATCCTTTTTTTCTGATTTTATTTTTATATTTTTTTTTCTAAAGTTTCGCTCTGTTAAAAGCGTTTGATGATGTGGTTGCTGCTTGCTGTGGAAGCGTTTGCAGCTCGAAATGGTTGCTTGCTTTGAAGCGTTTGGCAAGTAGGTCGCTGTCTGCTGTGAAAGCGTTTGCACTTTGAATCGATGTCTTGCGTTTTAAGCGTTTGATGATTCGTTGTAGTTTGTTTTTGAGTATTTAATTTTTTTTTAGTTTTATTTATTTTATTATTCTTTATTTTATTATTATTATGTTGTGGAACGCTGCGTAGTGCTGCAGTGTCCCTGCTCGGGCGCCACTTGTAACGAACCTCCTGGGGGCGTTACAACGTTTCTCAGCTGAGGTATCCTCAGCGGCTGTCCAGGGTTCGAAAGCAAGAAATTTGTAGGAGGTTATTTGATTTATTGATTAAATATTAGTTTTATTCGTATTCTTTTATTTCTTAATGTATTACGTTTGAACAATTTGCGATATTGTTAACTTGTGCATATAAGCTCTGGGTAGCTAAAGTTATATAGACACGTATGTATGCGTGCACTCGTGTGTATTGTAGGTGAGATTATTATTGTTGTTGGTGGTCGTGTTGGCTCGCGGTGTACAGTTTCGTTGCTAGAAGGTAGTCACTTTGATTTTGTGACGAAATGTTAAGTGACTCGGGTAACTAGCGTACGGTACTTTCCTTTCTTCGATGATGGCGTGACTTCTGGTACCGTTTGGTGGCCTGTGCATGTATTTGTGCGGGGCGCTTTACGTAACACCTTAGGAAAGGGGAAGCGGCGGAAAGGAAGGTGTGTAGGGTTTTCTTTTGGACCAGTTGGGATTTTCGACGTCGTCAGAGGGGGAAATCTAATTCCTTTTGAGTGTCACTCCTGAGTTTTGACTTAGATTTTCCAACTGGCGATGCGAAGATACCGTTTATTGTGAGGGTTTTAATGGTGTTATAACATGGATTCGAGTGTCACTTTGTGGCCAATGTTATAGCACGAGCGGAGGAGGAGGTGAGAGATGTCTATTCTTTGTGCAAGGCACGAAAAGTGTTATGGAATTCGAGGATTTAGGTTAGATTTGGATGGGAATGTAGGATTCACTGGTTTATACTGTTGGAGTTGTTCTGATGTATGATCTGATGCTTTTTCTCTATTTTAGCCTTGATGATTGCCACCGCTGTCTGTGCCTTCGTTGCTGTGTGAGTGTGATGTGCCGCTATGTGGGCTGTTCTGTCTCTTAGCGTGTCGAATGGCCACAGGCGATCTGATGCAATTGCGCTGGCGTTTTAGCGGCTTACCTTTCGTATAGTTTTAAAGATGAAAAAAATCGTTTTACTTCTTATTTGCAGGATTTATCGGCGACTCTGTTCGTCTAAGAGCCTTAGTAGAGAATCCTTATTGTTTCCAGGTGCTGGTACGAGCTGAACCTCTTCGTTCAGAGCTTCACAAAATGGTGAACTGTTTCGTCTAACAGTCGGCAAGTATTCAACCACCTTGTTCGGGAGCTACACAATGGCTGAACTGCCACGTTCAGGAGCTGGAAACCATCTCACTGTCTGGTTCGAGAGTAGAAAAACAACTGAACTCTTAAGTCATTTAATATGAGCGCATGAAGCTCATGTTTTGAATGATAGCTTTCGTGTGTGCATACTTGTTGTTGCATCGAAAGCTTTTATTTATACGTTCGGTATGTTTGTTCGTTTTAATGTAATTGAAAGCTTTTGTTCGTTGGTCGAGAATGTTCTATTCGTTTGAGTGAGTCTCGGTCCGGTTGATCGAAAGCTTTTATTTATGTTATGAAAATATTTGTTCGTTTGAGTGGTTTTCTGTTGTGTTAACTTTGGATACCCAGAGTTGTTTTGGTTAGTATAAATGCATAAAAGTAACTTATTATTTAGTTTTAGAAATACTATTGTATGTCTTTATATGTACATGTAGTATTATTATTTGTTTAAATTTGGTATTTTATTCGAATATATTTAGTTAAATATTCAATTTATGATATGTGATTGTTTTGAGTCACCGTTTGCTTAATATTGGTTATATGAATATGGTGACAGGCTTAGGGCCAAAGTAAAACTTAGTAATAATTTTAATTATCATTGAATATTTAAGTAAGTTTGTCTTATGGGATTTACTTAAATAGTGAATTCCATTATTACTGAATTTAAAATAAAATAATAAACTGGATTAAAATTACGCTAATTAAATTACGGATTAAAATGTATATAATATAAGAATAGTAATAAAATACTTGCAGGTTTGGTGATGTATGGTTCTGTCTGGGTGTGTTGTTCTGGCTGAATGTGTTTTGTTTTAGCTGGTATGGTGAGGCCTTTGGCCTCACGCCCAATTGTAAGGGCATATTTTGCCCGCAAAATATGGTTCTTACACTGCTTACAATAAATTGTGAACTTTATTTAAAATTTTAATATAACTTGTTGTACTTATCTGCTTACAATAAATTGTAAAGTTGAATAAATTAAAATAAAAAAGTACAGGGTCCGCCATCTAAAGTTTTTTTTTTAAACTAGTGCTTATTTCGTGAATGGTAACACTTACCCGCACGCATACATTGAAAAGCCGCACGCATACATTGAAAAGCCGCTGCACCCAAAACGAGTCACTGTTTGATGCGGATTTCGGTCTAGAGGCATAATTGGGCCATTTTTCTTCGAAAATGAGCAATGAGCGGCCGTTACAGTCAATGGCGATCGTTATCGGGCCATGTTGTTCACAAAAATTAAAGAGGAGGACGGCGCTACGTGCCACACAGCCGAAGCTTAACTCGATGTTTTGCGCCCTGTTTTTGAAGATCGCATTATCAGCCGCAGAGCTCATGTCATTTGGCCACCTCGGAGCTGCGATTTTACACCGTTGGACTATTATTTGTGGGGTGCCCTCAAAGATTAGTGCTACGCCGACAAGCCAGAGACAATTGACGCTTTAAAGGACAATATTCGTGGAGCCATTGGTGAAATACAGCTGCACACAACCGATAATGTGCTTAAAAATTGGACCGATCGTGTAGGCTACTGCATGGCCAGCCGAGGCAGCCATTTGAATGAAATTATTTTCCATTATTAACCGGAAGGATTGTACTTTCAAATAAAAAAAGAAATTTGAGAAATATCCAGTAGGTTTTTTTTATAAAATTTTTAAAAAAAAAAAGTTATTTGGCAGACCCTTTTTATGTTATCTTTACGAAACTGGCATAAAATCTTGAAGCAGTTGATAACTGATTGAGTAAATTAGTAGAAAAAGCATGAATGATCGCAAAACTGCTTTTTTGACAGTAAGTAAAAATTTTCAGGGTGTTAGACAATTTTTATGCGCTATTTTGTGTTGTACTCGACCAGACCTAAAACCTACACTAGGTCATTTAAAAAATGCACAATGACATCGTGCTAAGCTAGCCTTAAAATGTTTTTGGCTACATTTCAGCAAGACTTGATACATTTTTTGCTTTGAAGAAAATGCAGTGAGCGGCAACACTGCCTATGTGTCGATGAGACGATCTCCGACGGTCTACCACTCGCGACCTATACTCAGGAGGGACAATCTCCAACGACCTACCACTCGCGGCCTATGCGTCGAAGAAACAATCTCCGACATTCTACTCCTCGCGGCCAATGTGTCGATGAGACGTTCTCCGACGGTCTACCACTCGCAACCTATACTTTGGAGGGACAATCTCCAACGACCTACCACTCGCGGCCTATGCTTCGAAGAGACAATCTCCGACGATCTACTCCTCGCCAGTGTGACCAGAAGATTTTTGAAAAAATATGCTTTGTGTTAAAAAAAAAATATGCTAAATATTCCACTTTCAATTTTTATATTCCACAAAAATATTCCACTTTCAATTTCAAAGATATATATCTAAATAAGTCTAAATATGCATATAAAAAAAACACAGAAGCAAGTTTAAAAACATTTTTTATTTGATTACTATCGCACTTAAATTTATTTTCTTCTCCTATAAAAAATTATAAACATTGTTATGGTTTTTTGGATTTTAAGTAACGATATACAATATACAAAACTAAAATTCAGGCACATCTTCGAGGTCAATTCTGAAATTGTTGCTTGTATTATTATCATAGAAATTCGCATTTCTAAATTTTTTTATTAAGCTATCTGGTATTTGATAGGCATTACAACACTTTTTTTGAGCATGCAGCCATGTTTTTACATTCAACAAATTATTTAAGAGTTTTTCTTGCATTCTATTTCGAATTTTCGTTTAAATAAGAAAGATTCATATAACTAAAAATGTTCTCAACCTCAGCATTGCTAAATGGTAAGCTAAGCGAGAAAAGCACACATTTTGATAAATCTTCAGATTCCGAACTTTGATCAATAACTATTTTTTCTGTTTTATTGTTTTGAATCCACATTTTAAAATAGTTACAAGAAATAGCTATTGTTAGCAATAATAGTGGTATTCACGATGTGGTGCATTTGTGTTAAATTTGTGCAAAATTTACAATACTTACAACTTATTGTGATCGAACCTTCAGTAAAGTACATATTGTATTTTTAAAATCAATTATATTAATTTTTATTAAATAAACTCACAGCGTAGCCTTTAGCTTGCTCCATGCTGAGTAGAAATGCTTGTACAATCAGCTGATCTTATACACAACTTGTATATTTTCCACAGGGTTGTATTTTGAAAACTGAATTTTGTTTTTGTTATATTAAAAAATTTACTATATATATCAAATTTATCAAAAATACACAATACAAGGGAAAATACAACACATCGTGAATACCACTAATGTTTTCTTAAGTAGATTAGACTTAGACTGCTGTAACATAATCCATAAAAAAATTTAACCAAACAAACATATAAGCAAATTTACTTCACTTTTTAAGCTGCGTGAAGTTATTACATGAATTGCAATAAAATTGACAACGAAGAAGTTAACCACAAAATGAATTCCTTATATTGCGACTTACAAGGTGGTTCAGAGATAAACAAAAAAAAAATGTCGATAGCCAAAAAAACCCCATTTAGTAACCAAATAGACATTTTTTATTGCAATTTTTGTGAATTTTGAAAAATATAATCATACGAAAAATATTCCACTTTTAATGCTGCATATTTTTATAAAAAAAAAATATGCTTCCCGAAGCTAAAATATGCCAAAGTGAAATATAATATTCCACTCTGGTCACACTGCTCCTCGCGGCCTACGTGTCGATGAGACGTTCTCTGACGGTCTACCACTCGCGACCTATATTCTGGAGGGACAATCTCCAACGACCTACCACTCGCGGCCTATGCTTCGAAGAGACAATCTCTGATGATCTACTCCTCGCGGCCTATGCTCCCAGGAGATAATCTCCGAAGGTCTACTAATAGTGGCCTATGCTTCGAAGAGATAATCTCCGAAGGTCTACTCCTCGCGGCCTATTCTCCGAAGAGATATTCTCCTCAGGTCTACTACTAGTGGCCTATGCTTCGAAGAGATAATCTCCAAAGGTCTACTTCTAGTTCTACTACACTTACCCTGGCTACTATTTGGCTACTGGCCCCGGCTGTGGCTCGACAAGAACTGACAAAACTAAACTAAAGTGTCGCCTTGTATAGGCCAGCCGCCGAGCTTTATTTCTAAGTGCCAGTTGCTTCTCGTGTTACTATTGGCTGGCACTACAGCTGTTCTAGTGCTTTTAACTTTTCTGCTGAATATAAAAGCTAACCGTGTGCTTTCGTGTGGTTCATGCCATAGGTGTATCGAGGGTGCACTTCTCGTGTGAACTGCTAGATGGCGCTGAGCTTTCCTATTATTTTCTTAACTAAACGAATATATAGTGACTTATTAGAAAGTAAACTTAATATAAATACAATTATTATTCTTAAGAAATAGATAACTTCATTTAATATGTATTTTATGATAAGAAGTAAGTAAAGATTTATTAGTTAAATTAAGTAGGTAAGTATAAAATATATAACTTCATTTAATATTTATTTCATGATAAGAAATAAGTAAAGATTTATTAGTTAAATTAAGAAGATAAGTATATACAGGGTCCGCCAAATAAATTTTTTTTTTTTGAAAATTCTATAAAAAAAACCACTGGATATATTCTCAAATTTCTTTTTTTATTTGAAAGTACAATTCTTCCGGTTAATAATGGAAAATAATTTCATTCAAATGGCTGCCTCGGCTGGCCATGCAGTAGCCTACACGATCGGTCCAATTTTTAAGCACATTATCGATTGTGTGAAGCTGTATTTCACCAATGGCTTCACGAATATTGCCCTTTAAAGCGTCAATTGTCTCTGGCTTGTCGACGTAACACTTATCTTTGAGGGCACCCCACAAATAATAGTCCAACGGTGTCAAATCGCAGCTTCGAGGTGGCCAAACGACATCAGCTCTGCGGCTGATAATACGATCTTCAAAAACAGGGCGCAAAACATCGAGTGTAGCTTCGGCTGTGTGGAACGTAGCGCCGTCCTGCTCAAATCAAATGTCGCCAATATCCTCCTATTCAATTTTTGTGAACAAAGATTTGTTCAACATGGCCCGATAACGATCGTCATTGACTGTAACGGCCACTTCTTGCTCATTTTCGAAGAAAAATGGCCCAATTATGCCTCTGGACCAAAATTTGCACCAAACAGTGACTCGTTTTGGGTGCAGCGGCTTTTCAATGTATGCGTGCGGGTTTTCTGTGCCCCAAAAGCGACAATTCTGCTTGTTTACATACCCGCCAAGATCAGAATGAGCTTCATCTGAAAAGATGATTTTTTTTTGGCAAAATCGGCATCTTCTGTAAGTCGATCGCAGGCCCACTTCTCAGCGTTGCTCAAGCGTATACACAACCATATTCGTTCAGCGGAAGGATAAAACTAATTATCTGTGAAATCAGACATGAGCTAAGTGTTACCATTCACGAAATAAGCACTAGTTGAAAAAAAAGTTATATGGCGGACCCTGTATAAAGTTAAACTAAGAAATAAGTGAAGTTTTCATAATATTGACAAATAAAAAAAAAATAAACTCATTCGTTGCAGCGGGTGATTGCTGGGTGACGTGTTGATCATATGTGGTCAAAATTAGAGTGTTGTATTAGAATGGCATTATTTTTTTTTTCTTAATTTTACGATTTTTATTAATACTTTAGTTTTTTCTAATGAGTACGCTTATCTTACTTTCAATTCTGGCGCATAATTATCTGTGTTGTAACATTTTGAATTTTCTAATTTATCATTTGGTAGGTTTGCTAATTTGCCAAATATTAGTTCAAAAGGAGTGTAATTAGTGTCAACATGAGGTGTTGTATTGTAGGCAAATGTGAAGTATGGGACTCAGTGGTCCCATTCGTCATCTTTGCAAAAATTCTATAAAAATTCGTTCAGTACCCTGTGGTTTCTTTCTATAGAACCTAGGGTCACATGATGATAAGGCGTGCTGAATATTTGTTTAATGTTAAGTTGTTTACAAATTTCAAATTTTTCACAAAACTTTTAACAATTAATATAATTTTTAGGTATGAAATTTGGAAAAATCGTCGTCCGTGAGGGTATTTTAACTTCGGCCCAGTCGAAGATAATTCCTTACTAGTTTATATTATTGTTTTGTCTATCAGAAGCAAGATTTTTTTCTGTGCTTATGCGTTTAGAAACGTGTTGTGAGAGAAACATGACCTCGGCTAGACGGTGAAACAAATTTTGTCTTGCAATTTTTTTCCCAGCCTTTTTGAAAAGAGAAATGGTTCTTTCCTTCTCTTCAATTTGTTTAGTAAAGCATTAAAAACATCGCGTAACAATGTGTTGCCCATTTTCAAAGAGAAAATAAATTTTACGGATATCCCAGAACTGTAAATTCTTTGTTCATTTGTGACAAAAACCTAAAACTTGTCTGCAGTGTTCGAACACTTGACTTTAATATTAGCTGCGTTCCATTCGCTTCAAAATAATCCAGCTTATTTTTTTTTACATGCAAAGCAAAAATAAAAATAATAATCCTATAACAAATAAGATTATTTTTTCTATCCGTATAAAATTGTGATATAGCCTTTAAAAAATTTGAAACACAGGTGTCGCACCTGTATATATCTCTGAGCTGTCATTTAATTTTTTGAATATTTTGTTTGTCTCACGAGCTGCGACCATCGAATGTTAAACAAAAGAAAACAAACCGCGTGTGTCACACACATTGGACGTATTCAGCAGAGCCAACAATTGCACTTAAACTATTTATACAATTGCATAATATTAATAATTAAATTAAATAATTTGCACTTTTTCTGACGTTTAGAGCAAAACACATTCAGAAAAAAACATCGTTCACTAAGGTATCGCTACCATAACAGTTCACAACAGTTTTGACCGACACACGTTCTCATGACACCTAATAGCTATCGTATCATGATTGCTTGTTTGAATTGAATTTTGACTGCAACGGTAATGCCCTCTACGAGTCGTTTTTCTTGCCGTTCCTTTGAGAAAATTTGTTATCGCGATTATATTAAGGCGAAAGTAACGCAGCTATTAACTCCTCTCTCACCTGCACAGATCATATAAACGATGTGGTCCTAAAAATATACTTCATTCTGCGTAATCTTAGACTATCAGCCGAGTATACACCAATTGATACGAGACGCAAACTTATTGTTCAGCTGGTGGTTCCTGTAATTACGTATGCTAAACTTGTCTACAGCAAGTTAGATTCACAACATAAATTACAAGTTGCGTTCAATCATGCTACACGCTATGTTTATGGGCTTCGTAGATATGATCACCTAGCCACTTTTAGGAATGGTATACTTGGCTGTAGTATTATAAGATACCTTAATGCCAGCAATTGTATTTTTTTGCTGAAACTAATCAGTCTAGAACACCAAACTATCTTTTTGAAAAATTGCAATTTGCTCAGTCGTCAAGAAGAAAATTCTTATTATACCATGTTATGACTTGGAATTTTATTACGAATATGGAACTCATTACTGAGTCATTTAAAATCTATTAGAGTAAAGACAAGATTCAGGCATACCATACTGGAACATTTTGAGTCACAAAACATTTAAGAAATTAATAAACAGCTTCCTAACTCTTTTTCTTTTTAATTATTTTTAAGTATCTTTCTTTCTAATTATTTTTTCTTGTTCTCTCTTGATTCTTTTTTTTTTCTAATTCTAATTAATGTTCTCTCTTGATTCTTTAATTTCTAATTTTTTTTTCTCTCCAATAAAAAAAATATTATTGTATGTTAATTAATGTTAGTATTTATTACGATCTGTTAGTGGTAATTTAATTTAAGTTTTTTTTTCTAATTATATAAAATGTTGCTTGTTATTCAGCTTTGTACTATAAAAAACATAGTTCTTATTGTGCATTATTAAATAAAGGCAAATACATTGAAAAAATTTAAATTGAATTCAAGCAAAATTTTTACAATCAGAATAATTCAAGGATTTTTCAAAAAACTTTATAACATTCAGAATATTAACAAAGAAGTTAACAAAACAACATAACTTGCACTATATCGATTTATGTCGATATTTGTAGTATAAATGTAGGAAAAACTTATTTTTGAATTAACGCAAGGCGGTTTTGTAACGAGTTTGTTTGATTTTTCGAAAATTTCCTTGTCCCCACTGCACAAATAGTACAATTGCCATCAACTATCGATTCGAATAACTCTATTTTTCAAGTATCTCTAAATTAACGCTTAACTAGTTTCTTTTTTCGAACATTTTCGATTTTTTTTTACTCAAAGTGATCTGTTTTACATTGTATATTTTCATATTACCTTGCAATATTACATACCCAACATAAATTAAGACCCTAATAAAACTTAAAGCTGACGTCAATAATAAAACATGCAAGGCTTTTTTTAAGGCCAAAACAAAAACGATTATTTTTAGTTAAGTTATTGTTTAGGCCGCAACCCTAAAGGTTAAAGAAAGTAATAGATTTACTTACTACTTTATCAACTCGATCCAGTATCGACTCTCGATACACGAACCAGTCTCTCGATCGGCTTCTCCTACGAGTGAGTTTTGCTTTTTCTTTTGTCACAAATTGATTTCTCAAAGTACCACATTTCATTTTGTAAACCTGCGTTTAATTAAATATTAAATTAAATATTTCCACTAATTGGAAACAAATAATCACTTATTGATTATCAGCACCTATTGAAGATTTGCCTAACAAGTAACACGTAAGAAATACTCATTGTAAATCTAATCTAAGCTATCTAAATACTGGTGTTTTGTTCCATTTTTTGTTTTTTTCCGTTTGCATATAAACCGAGCACAAATTGCCCGAAGGTTATATGCAAACAATAGCTCGACTTACCAAGATTGACAGCTAAAGGCCAGCGCTCTTAGGTGAATCATTACTTCACCGGAACAGACCCACCTGATCTGTTCATGATCCTTCAAGCCGGATGGTCTTTCTGGAGCTTTCTTGGATAATTTCAAGCAAAGCACAATTCCATCCACTTCACCAGATAAAAAAGGTTAGTTGATTGGTTTCTTTTCAAGTGGCTTAGGTTATAATTGGGTTATTGTGCAGGTTTAAGATAAGATTTAACAATTAAATTCGCGAATATTTTTGCGAAATAGAATAATTTTTTCATTACAAGGGTTTTTTTTTATACAATCATCGCGGCACACACACAATCACGCAAAAACGACCAATTCGTTTCGCGACTTTTTGTACTTTTTTATACTTTGTTTTGTGTTGTAAAAATAATTTGTCCGTCCGGCGAAATTAGTTTTCTACTTGCAGATAGATTCTGTCGCGGTAACGCTAATCTTATTACCGAAGAAATTCACCTTATGGTAACTTTTACAGCCTTTTGGTATTCTGCAACCTAGCGTTACCGATGAATATTGTTACCATCTCTTTAGGTGGTAACAAGCAAAACAGCTAGCATTTGTACAGCTTGCAGCTGCTCTGAGTGACTGCTAACAAAATTAACATATAACAACTGCAGCTGTGCTGGCATAGTTCGTTCTTGTTTCCTGCTAAGAAAAGCAAATATTATTTCAAAATTAGCAAAATTCAATTAATTCTTTGCACTTACTTCTCTTTTTTACTTTTTTATTGTTTCATCACACTCTCACACAGAGCTGCGAGTGCTTCATTTCAATGAGGTGAGTTTACGACGTTTGGCAGCGTTACCGAGTGCACAGAATACCGATTGCTAAGACCAGTAACGAATTTCGGTAACAAGAAAACTATTACCGGTAACGCACAGAATCGATCTGTTATTAGAAAACTTGCGGATAAGTGCACGGAGTTTTTTGCGGTATAACAATCTTAAATTTATTTAGCACCAAATAATTATTGCAATAGTTTTTAATTCGCTTGTTAGTTTTATGAAAATTTGCTTGTAATAAAATAAATTGACGCAAAATAAAAACACACATTCACACACACACTGATTTATTTGGCCGGCTTCGTTTGTTTGCTTTGTTCGTCGCGTTTTTATTATTCTTATTACTTTTAGTTTGTTCTTGATAACTTATAATATTATTTATTTGTGTTATATTAGTTATTATTTTCACAATAAATAAAAAACAACTGAAACCGATTAAAACAAAGAAAACGAGCAGGTAAACAAACACGAAAGAACACAAAGACGAAAAAATAAAACTTAATCGAAGCAGCTGGTCAATTTCGGAAAAGTTTTGCCAGTTAGTCAAAATCTATCGCACATATTGCGATTCTAATTTTTAGCACTTTTTCGGGAATTTTAGCTATTTTAAGTTAAATTTCAATTTGTTTAAACCGAGTCGGCAATACAAATATTTTGTCAAGTACCCGGTGTTGTTTGGAAATTTTTAAAATTTCAAGAGATTTTCAATTTCAATATAAATTCTCCCGGTTTAACTCCAATTCATCATTGGAAACTGTTTTGATAAATTTTAACAGTTGTAAATCTAAGCGTTGCAATTCAAAGATTTTTTTGAAAGGCGAATAAAAACAGTATAAATTGGTGAAATTTATTTATTTAATAAATAAAGTTGATTGTTTCATTTAAAAATTGGCAAGTTATTTATATTTAACAGTTTCTACAAATTAGAAACTAGTTATATTTAAGCGGTATTTACCTAATATTTGCAAGTTTCTATATATCAGAAACTAGGTCAAAAAATATTTTAAGCGGTTTAAGCTTAAGTTTTGTCTACAGCTGAAAGTTTATACGGATAAGAAACTAGGTACAAATATTTTCAAGCAATTTAAACTTAATTTTAACCTACAACTGAAAGTTTCTACGAATAAGAAACTAGGTAAAAATATTATCAAGCCATTTAAGCTTCATTTTCGCCTACAGCTTAAAGTTTCTACGTATTAGAAACTAGGTAAACAATTTTTAATCAATATTCTATTAATATTACCTACAACTAAAAGTTTCTTCATATTCGAAACTAGGAGAAGAGAATATTTTAAGAAGTTTTAGATTAAAATTACATAATTTTTAACGTTTTTACTTATTAGAAACAAGATAAAAAATCTTTTAAGCAGTTTGAGCTTAGCTTTGTCTAATATTTGAAGTTTCTACGTATTAGAAACTAGTAAAAAAATATTTTAAGCAGCTTTAGCTTAAAATTAATTAATATTTGAAAGTTTCTCCTTACTAGAAACCAATTAAAAATATTTGGAGCAATTTAAGATTCTAATCTGTTCATTAGAGAAACTTATTTTTGCTTCTCAAATAAATAATGGCAAAGATGAACTCCTTTATGAGATCTACTGACACCATTTTTGAGCTGGAAGCAGACTTTAATGCGATTACTCAAGATGAGCACAATATTTTCGTTCTTAAAATTCACGAAGAGGAATTAAAATCGCAGTGGACAAATGTTAAGGCATCATACGAGTCATGCCTGCAAAAGCTAGCGGCATCGAATGACGATGATGATAATGTCAGCGTCGTGAAAGTAAAATATCGTTCGTGTTTTCAGACATATGTTCGATGTCTTGCAAAGATGAACGAACTTAGCGATAAGCTATCCACGTCAAAAGAGCACAGTAAAGTTGATGTTTCGAGAGTTGAGTGGCCAATGTCTGTCCATAATATCAATTTGCCACCGTGTGATACCGAATTGATTCACGGTGATAATTTAACATGGCCCTCCTTCAAAGATTTGTTTTCAGCCATTTATATTTCAAATAATCGGCTAACACCTGTTGAGAAACTTTTTCACCTCAACCAGAAAACCCGCGGAGAGGCAAAAGAGATTGTTCAAAAATCTCCTCTTACGCATGAAGGGTTTGCAACAGCATGGCAAAACTTGACAGACCGCTATGAAAATAAGCGCATTCTGGTGAAAAGTCAATTAAAAGTTTTGTTCAATCTCCAGGTGGTTTCAAATGAGTCGAGAAGTGCCATTAAAAAATTGCAAAGAGAAATAAATAATTGCATTTCTGCACTAACGATGCACAAAATAGATATAGGCAATTGGGATGCAATCTTCACATATTTGTGTTCAACAAAGTTGCTTGAAACGAATCTCTCCTTATGGGAGCAATCAATAGAGAACAAGACAGAAATCCCTCTACCGCGATGATAAACGTTTGCTACCGAGGATCTTGTTTCACAGCCAGAGCACTTACTGACTCTGGCTCAGAGGGCTCTTTTATTTCTGAGAGGTTGCAACGACTTATTCAGCTACCTACTCATCGCGTTTCCGCTGAAATCTCAGGACTTATGTCATTTCTGCAAAGGTACAAAAAGCTAGCACTTTCGTCATAGAATCACCTATTGACCCATTCACTCGGTTGCCTTCAAACGCGCTAATACTTTAAAAAATAACAAGAAATCTTCCTACCTGCTCAATAGATCCGATGTTGCAGCAAGCTTTTCCGGAGCTTGTACTAGCCGATAAGCGCTTTTACTGTAGCGATCAAGTCGATATACTCCTTGGTGGTGATTTATACCCTCAAATTCTTCTCGATGGTATCCGTCGAAATGCTCTTGGGTCACTTATTGCTCAAGAAACCATTTTTGGCTGGATTTTTGGCTGGTCGAAGCCTGATCCTGTGCACGTATTTAGGCCTAGTTTGTCTGTGTCTTCACGTGAAGGAGGGACGGGTGCCGGGGAGAGTTTTGCCCGGCCTTTTTTGCCGCTTGTCAAATTGAGCGTTGAGGGGGACTCGGTATCCGGAGAAGAAGACGAAGATAGATTTATAGATGGGCATTGTAATCGTGGTCAAGGATGGACACGAAAAACTCACCGCCGCTCGAATAGTGGCGCTCAGCGCCTGCCCTCACTATCACCGTTGCCATATCTGCAATAGGTGACTTCGCTCCTCCCCACGGCATCCCATGCCGACTTTTTCACTTCGCCTTTGGTTATCCTTACTTATATATGTATTATATAAAGCACTGCACTAGTTATAACTTTTCTGAGACCCTTGAATCGCATACGCATGAAGGGTTTTTCTACTAGTTTTAAGATATTTTAAATATGTTCTAATTTATCTTACAGTAATACTGCAAGGGGGCCGGCATGTTTAGGCCGCAACTCTAAAGGTTAAAGAAAGTAATAGATTAACTTACTACTTTATCGACTTGTTCCAGTATCGTTCTCGATACACGAACGAGTCGCTCGATCGGCTTCTCGGACAAGTGAGTTTTGCTTTTTACTTGTTATCACCAATTGATTTCTCAACGTAATACGCTTTATTCTGTAAGCCCGCATTGAATTCAGTATTAAATTAAATATTTCCACTAATTGGAATTAAATAATCACTTATTGATTAATTGAAAGCAATCACTTATTGATTGCCAGCAACATAAATTTAGTTTTAGTTAACTACTTATTGCACTTCATGCAATAAGAAGCAGCCATTATTAATATTCACAAATGAAGATTTGCCTAACAAACGAACGTAAGAAATAAATATTGTACATTTAATCTTAGCTAACTAATCACTGGTGTTTTCTTCTTATTTAGTTTTTCTCCGTTTGCATATAAACCGAGCACAAATTGACCGAAAGTTATATGCAATTGCTAGACTTACCAAGATTTGCAGCAAAAGGCCAGCGCTCTTTGGTGAATCATTACTTCACCTGAACAGACCCAACTGATCTGCTCATGATCCTTCTAGCCGGATGGTCTTTCTGGAGCTTTCTTGGATAATTTCGAACCTTTTTCGAGCGGAGAATTTTCATACCAATTGCATCAATTCCACCAGATAGAAAAGGTTAGTTGATTGGTTTATTTTTCAAGTGGATCAAGTTATAAAAGTGTTATTGTGCAAATTAAAGAATAAAGTTAACAATTAAAATCGCGAATATTTTTGAGAAACTATATAATTTTCTCATTATAAGGGTTGTTTTTCATACAATAATTGCGGCACACACACACTCACGCACAAACAACCAATTCGTTTCGCGAATTTTTGTACTTTTTTATACTTTGTTTTGTGTCGTAAATATAGTTTGTCCGTCCGGGGAAATTAGTTTTCTACTTATTAGAAAACTCGCTGATAAGTGCACGGAGTTTTTTGCGGTGCACCAATCGGGAATTTATTGAGCACTAAATAATTAATTCAATAGTTTTTATTCGCATAAAAAACTAACTATTAACTTGGCATAAAATAAAAAATTAACAAACAAATAACAAACACACTTACACACAAGCGAACAATTCATTTCGCGAAGGTTTGTTCTTTTTTATTGTGTTTTCAAAGATTGTGTCCGTCCGGCGAAAGTAGTTTTCTACATATTAGAAAACTCGCGAAAAGTGCACTAATTTATTTGCATTACATCAATCAGAAATTGATTAAGTACAAATAATAAGATCGAGTTTTTTCAATATCTTGTTCATTTTATGAAAATAAAATCATCAGAAAAACAAATTGCTGAAAAATAAACAGACACATTCACACACACACTGGTTTATTTGGCCGGCTTCGTTTGCTTGCTTCGTTTATTAAAACACAACCTTTTATTACTTTTATTTTGTTCTTGATTAATCAGAACTTATTATATTATTTCTTTGTATTATATTAGTAATTATTTTCACAATAAATAAAAAACAATTTAAACTTATTAAAACAAAGAAAACGAACAGGTAAATAAACACGAATAGTTCAGCAAACAAACAAGACGAAAAAATAAAACTTAATCGAAACAGCTGGTCGATTTCGGAAAAGTGTTGCCAGTTCGTCAAAATTTATCGCACATATTGCGATTCTTATTTTTAGACTTTTTCTGGAATTTTAACTATTTTAAGTTAAATTCCAATTTGCGTACACCAAGTCGGGTTATAAAAATATTTTACCGAGTACACGGTTTTTTTGCGAATTTTTTAAATTTTGTGGGATTTTTAAAGAATTGTTTTTTTATGATCAATTAACATAAATAATTTTACATAATATATTAGGTTTTTACAATTTTCATACTTTCCCATTTTAAAACAAATAACTTATTTTCGGTGTGTAAAGTTTCTACGTATTAGAAACTAGGTAAAAATACTTTCTACCAATTTAAGCTTAATTTCTGCCTTCAGCTGAAAGTTTCTACGTATTAAAAACTAGGAAAAACCATTTCTTTTTAAGCAATTCTAGTGTAGTGCGCACCGAGTTAAGCAACGTACACAAACTTATTGATTGCACTGTACTATGTTTATTGTTATTCACCACGCACAATGACCCGTGGTTATATATTAACCCCCGTATTCATAAACCTGTTTTAGCGATAGTTATACAGTGAAAAACATTTTGTTATGCATAAACGTATATTATCATCACCGTTCTAAGAGTATTTTAACGATCGCTAAAATCATTCTGAACATCGTTCCTACTCGTTCCTCGTCGTTGTTTTGTTCAAAGGGGTTGATCCTTGCTCTATACATTTCTCGGCGCTTTGGAAAAGGATCCTCTTCTTCCACTAAAGTGCAGATAATCAAAATATTGAACATGTCCATTGCTTTTATATTTTTGTTTACTTTTCACTTCACTTTTTTTGCTTTTTTAATGCCTAACATAACTTGTCAAAATCAGCTATGGGTGTTGTTACGGTGGTCGTCATATGATCCCTGGTCATGACACTTTTTACTCTCTTTTTTCGTTTGATGAGCTGTGTGACGAAAGTATGCTATGCTGGTGGTCATATGATGCCTAAGCACCAGTACACTTTTTGCTACTTTTAGTATTTTTACAACCGACGTGTTGCTAATAAGCAGGTTTCATTACTGCTTTCATACATTTTATACTAAAAGTGTACTATTTTCGTGCATAAACACAAGTATTGTGAATAAGTTCACAACGCAACACTGGTTTGATCCCATGATTTCATATTTTTGTCAAATCATTTGGTGACCGTGGTGGTGAAAATTTACTCTCTTGCTCTCGCTCTCAAATTGTTAATATACATTGAAACAACAACAATGCATGACCATGATGAGCCTATGACCGCCACCGTAACAGGGCACTTTTTGGCGACAAAAAGTCTGTTTTTCGTCAAGTTCTTTCGTTAAGCTGTCAGCTGATGAAGTGTTGCTTACTGTTTTTAAAAAATTCCCATATTGCTTAAAATGCTCTTAAAATACGTTTATGCATAAACAGCATTTTAAGGGATAGTTTGTGTTCTAACTAAAACAGTTTTTAACGAGTGCATAACAAATGTAATGAATACGGCCGTAAGTTTACAAGATCCTGCCAGATCTACACTTAACTTGAATTAAATGCATATATTTAGCGAATATATGCTATACGAAAACTAATCGCACGATAAATATAATTATAATATTAAAATAATGCGTTCACTAAATTACCTTTGTGTATTCTTTGGCCGCGATCGATAAAAACAATTTTTTTTTTTCCTTACACACTACGCGAAAATATTTACGACCGCCATTATATTATTCATTCATTAAACTGAAACGTCAGTTTTACTTTTTCTTTGTACTCTTATTCGCAATCAATCATTGCAGACACATGTTTAAATGATGGCATGCATGATTCAAGTGAAATAAAAAATTAAAAATTTTAATGTTTTGATGTCATGACATAAATTTATGGACATAATTAAAGAAAACATAATATTTCTTGAAAAATTGAAGAAAAATTTAAGAAAAAGTAAAAAATTTGAAAAACGAAATAGTCAGATATGAAACTTTAGAAGATTGCAAACATTTTATATTAGAATTTAATAAAATTTATTATGAATTACATGAAATCATAAAAATTTTTTGGATTTATCATCGGTTTGGGAGGAAGAAAGTAATTTGCCAAAAATGTTAAACTTTGACATAAATGTAGTAGGTAAAAACCTACCAGTTTTTAAAGGAGTTTATGAAGAATTAGATGATTTTATAGTGAAAGCAGAATTGCTTCATGATTGTATAAAAGATGAAGATAAGGCCATTTTTATTAAGTACGTATACAATTTTAAATTAAATACCCAAGTGAGAAGTATACTTGGACGTTTGAACAGACCTTCGACATTGATTGAATTAAAATCTTTATTGGTGAAATCTTATCCCAATCCAAAAACAGTATAGCAAATGCTAAATGAATTTAGTTCTATATCACAGAATAATCTAACAAATTCCGAATATAGAGAAAAAATAACAGAATTAGCAGAACAATTAAGCAATTTAGAGCTACAAAGCTTAGAGAAACCCAGTCAAGCGACAAAAGATGCAATATATAAGGTCAACCAAAGTATGGCACTTAATATTTTTTCAAAAGGTGTCAGGACAGAATATAAAACTATTTTACAGGCGAATCCACCAAAATCTTTTAATGAAGCAACTGAAAGATGCTTGAATATTGAGCAAAATCTTTCAACAGATAGAAACAATATTTTACATATACAGAACAGAAATAATTCAAGAAATTATAATGAGCAAAATAATAGATTTAATCAAAACTTCAGAAATTACAATAATCAACATTTTTTCAACAGAGATAATAACAATTATAGAAATAATACATTTCAAAACAACAATCAAAATAACAATTATAGAAATAATAACAATTACAGAAGCAACAATTTTCAGAATAACAATAATTTTTACCGTGGAAATAACGGAAATAATAATAATAATTTTATAAACAATAATAACAGACGTACTAATTTCAATAGAAATACAAATTTTAGAAACAGCAACAATGCGCAGGGAAACGGATATGACCGGGTAGCAGGAATTGTTACCCACAGAGTCCAAAACTGATCCTACAACTTACTAAAAATTTAACTAATTTTATTATATTAAAAGCAAACATACTAATGAGAATCTGAAATTCCTAATAGACACGGGAGCAAATATTTCTATCTGCAAGAAAAGAAGCGTAAATAAAATAGAAACAAGAAATATTTCAACAATAACTGGTATAACAAATGAAAGTATAGAGTGCATAGGCACATCATATTTAAATTTTTTAATTGAAACGGAGGAAATAACACACAATTTCCACATAGTAGAAAATGAATTTCCAATATTAACAGATGGCATAAAAGGGCGTGACATGTTGAGAAAGTATATGTCTAAAATAGATTTTGAAACGCAGTAACATTTTTAATAAATGAAAAAGAACTAACATTACCAATAATTTTAAATTATAAAAATTTTACAGTACCTGCTCGATCAGAAGCAGTGGTCCCCATAAATATTAGGATTAATGAAGACAGTTTAATCCTTAACAAAGAAATAAATAATGGAGTTTTCATTGCATAATAGCATAATACCTGCGAATGGCGTAGCACACGTGAAAGTTTTTAACACGACAGAAAAATAAGAAATAAATTTACAGGATATAAACATAGAAACAAAACCATTAAAAAACGACAACACATTTACGAGCAACGAAACTAATAAATTTAATGCACATAGATTACAAGAACTTTTAAAAACATTAGACATTGGATGCAACGAACCGGAGGCAGAAAAATCAATAATTGACATATTAAAACATTCCAAGATGTATTCCACCTTCCTGGAGAACCATTGACAGTGAACAATTTTTACACGCAAGAGATTCATACTACTGATTCAACAGCGGTATACATAAAGAACTACAGACTCCCACAGACACAAATGACAGAGATCAACGAACAAGTAGACAAGCTTTTAAAAGACAACATTATTGAACACTCGGTTAGCCCTTACAATTCGCCACTTTTAGTTGTTCCAAAAAAATCGAATAATGATGAAAAAAATGGAGATTAGTAGTCGATTTCAGGAAGCTAAACGAAAAAATAGTAAACGACAAGTTCCCCCTTACAAAAATAGAAGACGTACTAGACAAATTAGGAAGAGCTAAATACTTTTCGACTTTGGACATGACTAGCTCCTTCCACCAAATACGATTACACGAAGACTCACGACAACTAACTGCCTTTTCAACAAATAACGGACATAACCAATTTAAACGCCTACCTTTTAGACTAAAAATATCGTCCAACAGCTTTCAGCGCATGCTAACAATAGCATTGAGTGGTTTAGATGCTGAAGCATTTTTATATGTAGACGATATATTGTGTTTGGATGCAGTTTAGGGCATCACAATGAAAATTTAGCTAAAGTTTTTGAAAGGATGAGGAAATTTAATTTAAAACTAAATGCACACAAGTGCTCATTTTTGAAACCAGAGGTTGTATATCTAGGACACCTTATAACAGCTAAGGGCATTAAAACTGACCCAGCAAAAAATAAAATCATTAAAAATTACCCTGTGCCAAAAGACACAGATGAAGTCAGAAGATTTGTTGCTTTCTGCAATTATTATAGGAGGTTCATACCTAATTTTGCGGAAATAGCTAAAGTTTTAAACTCACTATTAAATAAAGACGCTAAATTTAATTGGACTGAAGATTGCCAAAATGCTTTCAAAACGTTAAAAACAAAATTACTCAATCCACCTATACTACAGTACCGAAATTTTGAAAACAATTTGTACTGACAACAGACGCCTCAAATTATGCGTTAGGTGCTGTTTTGTCACAAGGTGATATTGGGTTAGATCTACCAATATCATACGCGAGCAAGTCTCTCAACAAACACGATTTAAACAAACCGATAATAGAAAAAGAGTTATTGGCCATACATTGGGCCATAAATTTTTTCAGACCATACCTCTATGGTCGCAAATTTTTATTAGTAACAGATCACAGACTTTTGGTGTCTCTGTTTTCCCATAGAAACCCGTCATCAAAGATGACACGTATTAGATTAGACTTATGCGATTACAATTTTGAAATTATATACAAGAAAGGCAGCATGAATACTAATGCTGACGCATTATCTCGCATAGTACTAAACAGCGATTCATTGCAGGCTATGATTCCGGCAGGAACGGATGATAGCAAAATACTGGCTATAACAAGAAGTATGGTTACAAATAAACATACACAAAACACTAATTCAGACAAAACAAGTGACATTACTAACAAGAAGTCTGATCAACTTTTTGCTTGGGAATGCACATCCAAATCGGATATAAACAAAATGATAAAATTAAGGTTCGTAACAGATAGAAATTACAAGGGTACCCAAATAAATATAAATAATAGAGAAGTTATTGCAAGATGCAGCGATAATCCATCGATCACACAGCTGACTTTGGAGAAACTGTCGTCAAAAATGCATAGGTTAAATATTAACGAGCTCGCGTTAAGTAAAAATGATAAGATATTCGAAACCATAACAATGGATAAATTTAAAGAGATGTTTAATAAATTACAAAGAAAAAATAATGAAACTTTTAAAATTTTAATATACAATGAACCTACAAGAATAATTGATAAAGATATACAAAATAAATTAATTGAAGAATATCATAATTCGCCTCATGGAGGACACATGGGCATTAGAAAAACCAATTTAAAAATGAAACAAAAATACATTTGGAAAAACATGAACAAAATGATAAAGAAATATATATTAAATTGCGAACAATGTAAAATCAACAAACAAACCAGACATACAAAAGAGAAATTAACTTTGACAGACACACCAGGAACTAGTTTTGAAACAATATCAATAGATACTGTAGGGCCTTTGCGATTATCAAATAATTTACGTTATATATTAACTATGCAATGTCAGTTAACGAAATATGTCATTGCTTGTCCAATGGAGACCAAAGACGCAAAAACCGTTTCCAAATCCTTAATAGAAAATGTTATTTTTATCTATGGTCATTTTAAAGTTCTTAAATCAGATAGGGGTACTGAATTTACCAATGAATTGATGTCGGAAATCTGCAAACAGCTTAACATTAAACAAATATTTAGCACGCCTTATCATCATGAGACACTCGGTTCAATAGAAAGAAACCACAGAGTATTGAACGAATTTTTATTAAATTTTTGCAAAGATGATGAATGGGACCATTGGATCCCATACTTCACATTTGCTTACAATACAACACCTCATGTTGACACCAATTACACTCCTTTTGAACTTATATTTGGCAAATTAGCAAACCTACCAAATGATAAACTAGATAATTCAAAATGTTACAACACAGACAATTATGCGCAAGAATTTAGAGTAAGAATAAAAAACTAATTAAAAAAAACAAAAGAATTGATAAATATAGCAAAGATTAAACGAATCAAAAATGATGCAATTTCTGCACCATTAAATATAAAAATTGGTGAAAAAGTAATGATAAAGAAAATGAATAGAAAGAAAAACCAACCAACATATCATGGTTCATATATTATAGTTGCTAAAAATGGAGTGAATTCTAAAGTTAATGTAGATGGTAAAATCAAAGAATACCATAATAATTTACTAAAAAGATGGATTTAATTCAAAATTTTTAAATAAAGTAAAAATTTATTAATTAAAACAATTGCATTGTATAAATTTCACAAACAAATTGAATTTGTATAATTTTTAATAACATAAATCATATATCTATTTTGAAACCATTTTTGGAATAAAATATAATCTGTTATAGTTAATAAGAATATTAGAAATGTATGAAACAAATATTATATTTTAAGATTAAATAATTTATTAAATTATAATAAGAAAGTTTGAATTGTATAATTTTAAAAATTATTTTTCTTTTTTCAAATAATTTTTATCTTAAGAATGGGGGTGTAGTGCGCACTGAGTTAAGCAACCAAACTTATACTTATACCGAGTTAAGCAACCAAACGTACACAAACTTATTGATTGCACTGTACTATGTTTATTGTTATTCACCACGCACAATGACCCGTGGTTATATATTAAGTTTACATTACGCACTTTCGCACTAAGCTAATGTTCTATTTCTTTCACTCGCGCACTTTAAATATTTATTATTTTTGTTATATACTTATATGCATTACGCACTTTCAATGTTTATTATTTTTGTTATATATTTATTTTGCATTAAGCACTTACGCATTAAGTTTATATTTGTTTTTCACTCACGCACTTTTTATGTTAAAAATTATGCACTTTTTCGATTTAAAAAAATACCGTTGTTTGGCTTTATAAGCACCGAATTTGAAAAATAAAGATTATCAATTCTACAAGCTTTAAATCAGCTTCATCTTTTTATTTTAAGCCTAAGTGCATTTTTATGCCGGCTGAATAAAAATAATTTACTTAGAGCCAGTGGCGTTTTAAGCGCCGGCAAAAACGCGAGGCAGGTCCTTTTCTTTTAAAACACAAAAATTTAAACAAAAAACATTACACTAGCTTATTTTTATCTAGTATTTGCAAGTTTCTACATATAAGAAACTAGGTCAAAAATTTGTTTAAACAATTTAAGCTTAATTTTTACCGGAAAATAAGGGTTTCTACTCATTAGAAACCAATGTAAAAAATATTTTCAAGCAATTTAAGTTTAATTTTTCCTACAGCTGAAAGTTTCTACATATTAGAAACTACGGCAAGAGAAAATTTTAAGCAATCGTAGCTTCATTTTACCTGTAACTGAAGGTTTCGAGCAGTTTTAGCTTGGCTTTACCTAACTTTTGAAGTTTCTACTTATTAGAAACAAAGGTAAAAATATTTTAAGCAATCTTAAGCTGACAATCACTTAACATTTGCAAGTTTCTACGTATTAGAAACTGATTAAACATTTTTTAACCTTATAACTTATTAGAAACCAAGGTAAAAAATATTTAAAGCAGTCTGAGTTAAACTGTTTGTAATCTGAAAGTTTCTACGTATTAGAAACAAGGTAAAAACAAAATATTTTAAACAGTTTTAGCTTAAATTTATCTTACACATGAAGGTTTCTACTTATTAGAAACCAATTAAAAATATTTGGAGCAATTTAAGCTTCTAATCTGTCCATTAACAAAATTTATTTTTGTTTCTCAAATAAATAATGGCAAAGATGAACTCCTTTATGAGATCTAATGACACCATTTTTGAGCTGAAAGCAGACGTCAATGCGATTCCTCAAGATGAGCACAATATTTTCGCTCTTAAAATTCACGAAAAGGAATTAAAATCGCAGCGGGCATCATAAAAATGTTAAGGCATCATACGAGTCATGCCTGCAAAAGCTAGCGGCAACCAATGACGATGATGATAATGTCAGCGTCGTGAAAATAAAATATCGCTCGTGTTTTCAGACATATGTTCGATGTCTTGCAAAGATGAACGAACTTAGCGATAAGCTATCCACGTCAAAAGAGCACAGTAAAGTTGATGTTTCGAGAGTTGAGTGGCCAATGTCTGGCCATAATATCAATTTGCCGCCGTGTGATACCGAATTATTTCACGGTGATTATTTAAAATGGCCCTCCTTCAGAGATTTGTTTTCAGCCATTTACATCTCAAATAATCGACTAACACCTGTTGATAAACTTTTTCACCTCAACCAGAAAACCCGCGGAGAGGCAAAAGAGATTGTTCAAAAATCTCCTCTTACGCATGAAGGGTTTGCAACAGCATGGCAAAACTTGACAGACCGCTATGAAAATAAGCGCATTCTGGTGAATAGTCAATTAAAAGTTTTGTTCAATCTCCAGGTGGTTTCAAATGAGTCGAGAAGTGCCATTAAAAAATTGCAAAGAGAAATAAATAATTGTATTTCTGCACTCACAATGCACAAAGTCGACATCAACAATTGGGATGCGATCTTCACATATTTGTGTTCAACAAAGTTGCCTGAAACGACGGTCTCCTTATAGGAGCAATCAATAGAGAACAAGGCAGAAATCCCCAAATGGGCTGACTTGGATAAATTTCTAGCAAATCGATTTCAGACGTTAGAAACGGTGTCTGACTTTAGACACGCGGTGCCAAAAGGGCAAATATCTTACGCACCTTCACCGAATGTGAACAAAGTCAACACCAATCAGGCAAAAGAGACGAACACCAATTGCAACTTGTGCGAAACCCAGCATCATGCATTGAAGTTCTGTCCGAAGTTTTTGGCAATGAACGTAAATGACAGATCATCAGTTGCGAGGCGTTTTCATTGCTGCCTCAACTGTCTGTCATCTGGCCATACTTCAAAAAATATTGTAAAAAATTGTAAAAGCGGGTACAATTGCTCTTCGTGTGGACAACGACATCATTCGTTGTTACACAGAGATTTTCGAAATGCAAATATTCGTCAAAATGCGGGAGTTCGAAGCACAGCCAATATACAGTCCACTCTTAAAGGAGCAGCGCAACCGCAAACATCTGCAAGCGCTAGCGAAAATTATCAGACGTGCTTTGCCTCGACCAGCAAAGGTATTTTGTTGGGCACCGCGATGATAAACGTCTGCTACCGAGGATATGGTTTTACAGCCAGAGCACTTATTGAGTCTGGCTCAGAAGGCTCTTTTATTTCTGAGAGGTTGCAACGACTTATTCAGCTACTTACTCATCGCGTTTCCGCTGAAATCTCAGGACTTAACAATGTCATTTCTGCAAAGGTACAAAAAGCTAGCACTTTGGTCATAGGATCACCTATTGATCCAACCATTCGGTTGACTACAAACGCGCTAATACTTTCGAAAATTACAAGAAATCTTCCTACCTGCTCAATAGATCCGATGTTGCAGCAAGCTTTTCCGGAGCTGCTACTAGCCGATAAGCGCTTTTACTGTAGCGATCAAGTTGATATACTACTAGGTGGTGATTTATACCCACAAATTCTTCTCGATGGTATCCGTCGAAATCCGAAGAAACCATTTTTGACTGGATATTAACAGGATCTACTTTCACAACATCGCAAAATGCTCCGTCCGCCTCTGTCGTTTCGTGTTTTAGTAAAATTTCTCAGTTCACGTCTTTTTTGGATGTACCGGCACCGTACGGTACGGTAAAAGGAAACCATACCCGGCTGCATTTTGAACCGTATAAATGCATGAAAAAGTCGAAGCCTGATCCTGTGCACGTGGCCAGGCCTAGTTTGTCTGTATATTCACGTGAAGGAGGGACGGGTGCCGGGGAGAGTTTTGCCCGGCTTTTTTGCCGCAGGTCAAACTGAGCGTTGAGGGAGACTCGGTATCTGGAGAAGAAGACGACGATAGATTTAAAGATGGGCATTGCAATCGTGACTTCACTCCTCCCCACGGCATCCCATGCCGACTTTTTCATTTCGCCTCAGGTTAACCATACTTATACATATTATATAAAGCACTGCACTAATTATAAATTTTTTGAGACCCTTGAATCAATCAACACCTTTTTTACTAGTTTTAAGATATTTGAAATATATTCTAATTTATCTTACAGTAATACTGTAAGATTTTAACCTAAAGGTTAAAGAAAGAAATAGATTTACTTACTACTTTATCAACTCGTTCCAGTATCGATTCCCGATACATGAACGAGTCGCTCGATCGGCTTCTCCGACGAGTGAGTTTTGCTTTTTCTTTTGTCACAAATTGATTTCTCAAAGTAGTACACATAATTTTGTAAACCTGCGTTTAATTAAATATTAAATGGAATATTTTACCTTTAGCTAAAATGAAATTTTTTACTTTTTTTTTGTGGAACATATGTATTAAGGCCTTCTAATTCCAAATCTAAAAAAATTAATGGTCGGTTTCATCTGGTTTAGAAGTTATAGGGGTCCAAGGTTGAAAAATGGGCTAAAAAACTTGCTATATCTTTGCTATATATAAACAAAACTAAGCAAAGTGGGTATTAAAAGAAAGGCTATTCTTTTACCTATTCAATAAGTTATTAACCATAAAATTCCATTCATTACTTTCTAAGATATAACTCTTTTTATGTACCAACTATTTTGCATTAAAATTTTAGATGCATTTCAGATTCAAATAAAAACGACAAAAAATAATTCCATGAATTCGAATGTAAAAACGACAAAAATTAATTCCATGAACTTGAATGTAAAAAATTAAGGATAATTTAAAAGAAAAAAAAATTGTTATTAAAAATCGCGGCGATTTTTAATAACAATTTTTCGCCTTCGGCGCTTTCTTTAACCATCGTTAATGTTTTTTTCACATAATTTACTACGTTTATTTAACAGTTCCTAAATATTTCAAAAATGCTTAAGAAAATAATATTTTATGGCTTTTAACAAATTACTCTGTAAATGTTTTAAAAATTTCTCTAGTGTGGCCCTTTCTTCCTCAATCATTCATGTAACTATTTAACTTCGTAAATGTTCCTCCATTATATATGTTACACCGTATATGTAACTAGTTATACCTTAGTTACTTAAATTGCAATTAGTCCTTGTTTTTTACATAATTTGGACTTCCAGCTTAATAGTGTTTTGCCCTTGTACGGAATATGGTCTTTAACACTACAAAACGAAAATATTTAAGAATAAAAGAATTTATATCTTAAAAAGTTATGCATGAATATTAATGTTTGATACCTCGTTGAATAGGTGCTCGTATTACCTTTCTTTTGATTCCCATAATGCTTACTTTTCTAAGAAAATTGAAAAAATTACAGCTTGTTTTAAGGCCATTTTTCCTAACTTTGGACCCCTATAACTTTTAAACGTCTTGAGAGCGACCTCTAATTTTTTCACTATTCGCTTTTTTAGCTCCAAATACACATTTTTAAAGAAAAAATTAAAAAGGTCCATTTTAGCTAAAGATAAAATGTTCCTAGTAAATTGAATATTTCCACTAATTGGAAACAAATAATCACTTATTGATTATCAGCACCTATTGAAGATTTGCCTAACAAATAACACGTAAGAAATACTCATTATAAATCTAATCTAAGCTATTTAATTACTGGTGTTTTGTTCTTTTTTTGTTTTTCTCCGTTTGCATATAAACCGAGCACAAATTGCCCGAAAGTTATGTGCAGACAATAACTCGACTTACCAAGATTGGCAGCTAAAGGCCAGCGCTCTTAGGTGAATCATAACTTCAACGGAACAGACCCACCTGCTCTGTTCAGTTATTATTAGAAAAGTTATACAGGAAATAAGAGAAAAATTGTGAAATTAATTTTTCTCTTGAATAAAATTAATCACTTTGAAAAGAAATTGTTTCATCAGCAGCAGACTTACAATTTTTTTAAGTAAGTTGAGAAGGATTCGTGGCAAATGACTGTAAAGTATAGATTACAATTATTGTAATATTAGTTTTTTATCTTACAAATAGCATATATTTTTTCTTATCAATGAAATCCTTATTTTATTTGAAAGTAAAAAAAGGAAATTTTTCAAACTTACAGATACGAGTAGATAAATAAATTAAATTTATAAAAATTATATGTCATTTCCAGAATTGAAAAATGTTAACATACGTTTTTACTGTTTAATTCAATAAAGATAACCTAACACACACACACATTATTATCATAGCAACAAAATATTTTAAAGGATTATATAAAAACTACGAATTTAGGTTATTTATAACTATTTGTCAAATTTCACAAAATCGATATGAATTATTTATGATAGTTGAAATTTTTTAATAGTTTATAATTTACTTTATTTGTTCTATTAGAATTTTTCAAACTTTCACTTATAAAATGCAATCAAATTATTTGTTAACTATTCCACTGTGAATAGCTATGAGTTGTAAAAGTACTAAGTTCTTATGAGTGTTTTGAGAATAATTAACGTACATAATATAACATAACATAGCAGCAAAATGTTTGTCCAGATATGCACTGAAAAACGATCATGCTTTTTTCTATGTTGTATACAATAAGACAAATTTTCTACTGAGTATTTCTACTGATAATTCAAAGTACTCAAATACAGTGTTGCCGCGGCATATATAAAAAGGTATCCATGCCAGTCAAAAATGTATCCAGACGTATCCACCTTAGAACAAAGGTGTCAACGTATTAAATTTTAAAGTTCCCAAGCCACGAAAAAGTTTCACTAAGAGTATTTAGTAAAATTTCTTAAGACCTCATAAATGGCTAAATTGTTAAAGTTAGCAGCTGTTGATGTGAACGCACCTGCTAAGATATTTGTAAATGTTGGTTTGGCAATTTTCAATGCAGCAATAGATCTGTGGTTTTCATAACTCGTGTAAGCAAAAATGTATTTTAATTTGTATGTTACATGATAACTCCCTTTTCCGATTACGCGTGGAAAATTATTCTTGATAGGGCTGAGTAAGTTTGACGTTTCCAACTTAACAAATGGTATCTGTTAAACTATGACACGGTGCTGAGCTTCTTAACTTGCTAACAAGCTGCTAAGTCTTTTTCCATAAAAAATTTTGACAGGACTTAACAAATTTGTTAAGTTTAGCAAGTTAGCAGGATTTAACAAATGTAGTGAATATCACTATTATAATTTTTGATATTGTCAATACAAAGCAAGGTTAAAAATAAGAAAAATAATAATTTTCATAACAACAAACACCACTTGTATCCTACAACAATAAATCAGCTTTTTGTTACTTTATTTTCCCGAAAATCCGGGCCCCTTAAGACTCCGGGCCCGGGGGAAACACCCCGTGCCTCCCCTCTCGGCAGCCCTGTGTTTACATTTAAACTAATTTAAGTACAAAAACAAGTATTAAATTAGTTTTAAGACAAAACACCGTATACATAGTATAAAAGGACGAGACAATTCAAAATATAATTCAAATATTTTTATATTTAATTATAATTCAATTATATTCACAATATAATAATTCAAAATAAAATCAGTTTTGAGCTTCCATAAGCTGCCGACTATTCATTTTCGAATAAGCCTGATTGCACTTCTTAGTGACGGCTTAAAAATAAAAAATAATAAAAAAGTTATTATTAGAGCCAGTGGCATCAGACGCCGGCAATAAATATTACGCAGGTCCTAGAATTTATAAATTAACACGCGAGTCCTTTTCTTTCTAAAATGTAAAGCACGTGCCACCACAAATGCAAATAAGATCTTATGGAAGGTCTTGCAATGGAATGTGTACGTCATCTCTAAACCAATGAAGTTTGTTTTTGGAGCAAGTAAGGATAAGACAAAAAAAAAACAAAATTCCTATAAAAACTTTTAACTAATCTACGGCTCAAATCATTTTTATCATTTTTGGCGTAGGTAACTGTCTCATGCACAATGTATTGTAGGATCTCGTCACATAACAATTGTTCAAATATCTATGCAGCTGATATTATTTCCAACTCCGTAATCATGTTTTCCAAGCATTTTTTTAGCAGTATTAGACTCACTTTGTATTTCAAAAATAACTGGGTTACACTGGCGCCAACTAATTACCTTCCTTGTTCGTGATGCGGCTTGATTAGGTTGTTCCTCGACGTTATCAACTGTATGTGGGAATTCCACTTGGCCAGCCACATCTGACATAGGTGAAATTCCCATATCACCATCACAACCCTCTTGTATATCAGACATTTCATCTATATTCTCTGGAGGCTATATTTTAACTTCCATGTCATTCCAATCCTCATCACTAGAATTCTCGATATTTTCTAGAAAGTATGCAATTATTTCACAGGATTCATGATCTGAAAATAATAACAAAATAAATAGATATGCTTATCAAATAACGCATAGGTAGTTAGTTATCTATACTGTTATATAAAAGGCTTCTCACGTATTTGCGACGACGGTAATCTTAAAAACTACTAAACCGATTTTAGTAATTCTTTCACTAATATAAAGCTACATGGTTAACTTAAAGTCATGCATCCTTTATTATTTTGAAAATAAACTTGTAAAGTAGCCAAAAAAAACCAAACATAAAAATCATTGCTTTATTAAATTGTAAGATACACAAGCAGCATAAAGCTTTATCTCTCTTTTCCTCTGCTATAGTCTTCCTCATTGTTTCTATTGCGGTGTCAGGTAGCTTTTCACATTTATACTCTCCCATATTGAGTTTGAGTATGTTTAATAAGCGCTTTAAAGAGCACACTGAAAACAACCCAGAGGTAAATGGACGCATGACGTAACCAAGTATTTCTTAAGAACAATGTAGCTGCGAGGCCTTCAACACATGTACACAATTCTGAATTACATTTGTTTGGACATGGCCGCTAAACCACTGTTGACATCTACCAAAGAATAGTAAAGAGTTGTCAGTTCTGCACAGTTGCGTTTGTGCAGCAGACTTTGCTCTACTCTGTTTAGCTGACGTAGCTTTGAGGTCGCGATGCTTGGCGAAGTATGAGTGCGAAGAACATAGGAAATAAAAAGCGTGTAAAGAAACGAGTCGGAAACATTTAAGCATTGTGGTATTTTTGTTTCTTTTCGCTTTGCTATGACTTTTTTTGTTTCCTATTAGAATTTTGCACTCATCTGAATGTTTACATTTTTTAGCTATATTGGATTTGGCAAATTGAATGAATTTACCAATTTCAATCTTTTTAAATGTTGAGAACATTTTTATGCCCTTTACCTATGCATTTATTTTAATTTTTGCAGGTACTATGTATTTTAGAAATTTTTCATTTTTTACCAATTTCCAGGTACTATGAATTTAGGAAATTTTTTCATTTGAAGCTAAATTTATTAACTAAATTGGATTTGGTAAATTAAATGAATTTACCAATTTCCATCTTTTTGAATTATGATAAATTGATTTAAATGATTTTTAATCTGCATATATACATATATGAGATTATTATACTTTCTTTATGTAAAAATATGTACCTATACAAATTTCTTTCAATTGTTGCAGGTATTTAGAAAATTTTTCATTCTAAACAAACTCAGAATGTTTACGAATGCGTTCAAAATATTAAATACCATGTAAAAGTTTGAAAGCTTAAAATTTAATTAGTTTTATCTTCAAATCCAAAATATAAAAATAGTTCTGTTTGTTTACTAACGAAAAATGAATTTCCTTCTTTATACAGTAATTGTTATTGTTTATATATATATATATATATATATATATATATATATATATATATATATATATATATATATATATATATATAAACAATAACAATTACTGTATAAAGAAGGAAATTCATTTTTCATATATATAAAAATCAATATATATATATATTTATATTAGGGCGGGTCAAATTCTGGCTCAGCGAAATTCGTAAAATACATGTAATTTCAAGACTTTTTCTCCACTACAGCATATACAAATTCTGAAAAAAAGCTGTGCGGACTTTCGTAAATAGATTCATACACATACATTCATACATTCATATTTTATAATTGAGAACAAAATCTATTTACGAAAGTCCGCACAGCTTTTTTTCAGAATTTGTATATGCTGTAGTGGAGAAAAAGTCTTGAAATTACATGTATTTTACGAATTTCGCTGAGCCAGACCTCCAAAAAATTCGTCCATACAAATTGACCCGCCCTAATATATATATATTATTGTTTATTATGTTTGTATTTTCCTTTGTTTGGACTAATGATAAACATGGCTTAAGTATTAATCATATATATATATATATATATATATATATATATCATATGTTGCTGTCCATTTATTGTTTAATAAATTAATAGTGCACAAAAGCACTTATTTATATTTCAATATCTTTATACTTAAGCCATGTTTATCATTAGTCCAAACAAAGGAAAACACAAACATAATAAACAATAAAGGCAATGCACCCAAAACTGCATGGTTAGCAGAACAAACTTTACGCTAAATCCAAGGCCATTGCAATGTGCCTAAAAACGATTACACTGCATAATATTTCGACAATGAACTTACTAGCATTCAAGGCTAAGTAGCAATCCATTGAACTCATGCTGTCAGCATTTTGCATTTATGTTGTTTATATTTGTATTTTCCAAATATTAAATTTTAGCTATTAATAGTTTACAAAATCAATAAACTTCTGAGTACAATTAGCGATATTGAAAATACATGTTGTTATTATTAAATCCAATCACAGTAAAATTGGTTAATGCACCAAATACACATTAAATAGAACACGGCTCAAGTGCCTGGTCTAAAAATATAAAATATAGTATAAAAGCATACTATACATTTTGGTGACCCCGACGTGATCAGCAGGAACGGATAACTAGTTAAAGTGCCAAGTAACCATCAATACACTGATCACTTAATCATCTTGTCAAGGCAGCAAACAGCTACCAATTGACAGCCTGGTGCAAGAACCAAGAGTCAACACAACAATCAAGTCCACAACAGAAGACTTCAAACGAGATATCCTGGTTTATGTACCAGCGTTATCATCAACTCATCAAACGTGTCCTGTAACCAGCAGACGACAACAAACAGACGTCATCAGACGCATCTACATAAACAACAAATCAAACGTGTCCTGTAACCAGCAGACGACAGCAAATAGACGTCATCAGACGCATCTACATATATAACAAATCAAACCTGTCCTGTAACCAGCAGACGACAGCAAACATACGTCATCAGACGCATCTACATATACAACAAATTTCAGCAATTCAGAGTATTGGACACAGAGTCTACATAATATTCATAACAGTCAAACAAAAAAAAAAATACGTCAATACCATGGGCATTGACGAACTCGCACTGAAACAAGATGAGCTTGCAGTGGCTATACAAAAAACCATAGCCAACTATAAGAAGGTGCCACATGATCGCCGAACATCAGAGTTCATAGCAACAAAGGCTAGGGAGCTGGACGAATTGTGGGTACAGTTCGAAAAACTCGACAACGCCATCCGCGACCAGCATGGCAAGGAAGTCACTCACCCGTATTTTAAGAAGGATATTCACAGCACCATTCGCTTGAAATACTGAGAAGCACGGATGAGATGGACAATGCAGCGCATACCAACAAACTTGTTTAGGCCACATCAACATTAAGGGCTGGAGCAGAGTGCACTAACACAGCACGGTCGCCGCAGCCAGCTACTCGACAAATCGAAACAAGCACCATGGTGACAGCCACTAGAAGTCCATCAAGTCAGCTAGTCTCACTGATTGACAAACAAAAAAGATCAATCGATACAGCTAGCAGATTGCTAAAACAAGTGCTTAATAGTTCGACACAACAAACGTCGCAACATTATGCAATGCAGGCGAAGACGGTAGAAACACATTGGAAAGCCGCCCAGGACCTGCATCAAAAAATCTGGTTAGCTGATGAACCTAGCGCATACGACTACGAGGATTTTGCCCAGATCGAACAAACAATCACTGCGCAAATTTTGCAGCTTCACTACTTGGCCCAAGAATCAGCGCCATCAATTATTCAAGCCTCTCCCATAGCAGTCAACAGGCAAACAACAAACATGATGACATCAGGATTAAAACTGCCTAAGGTCGAACTTCCAAAATTCGATGGCAGCTACCACAAGTGGAGACAGTTTCACGATCTATTTATGAAACTGGTCGACAAACAACCAAATCCAGCTTGTCAAAAGATGTGGTTTTTGAAGTCGAGCATATCTGGTCAGGCGGAAGGACTAATTCGGCATTTCACAGCATCAGCAATCGATTACGAGGCAGCTTGGGCGGTGGTCAAGGAACAATACGAGAATCCTCGGCTGTTGGTAAACGCAACATTAAGCAGACTACTCTCCCAGCCAACAATCATCAATGATCATGCATCAGCAATCAAAATACTCCACGACACTACCAAAGAGTGCATTATGTCTCATCACGGTCTAGGAGTGAGCACCGACAGCTGGGACCCCTTTCTATTGTTCATCCTAACCCAAAACCTACACAAAACAACGCACGCATTATGGGAGCAATCCTTAACTTAACCGAAGGCAATACCATCTCTGAAAGAATTCCTGAATTTCCTTGAACTCAGGTTCCAGTCATTGGAAGCATCAGGAGAAAGACCTAACAAGGATACCGCAGAACAAGAGCGACGAAAGGCCTATCAGGCGTTAAGTGTCTCAGTGGCGAAAGGTTCAACTTGCATAACATGCAACCAATATCACGAGCTGTTCCAGTGTCAAGACTTTATCAAGATGACACCAAGCCAGCGGTTAAATGCAGTCCAAAAAGCAAAGTACTGTGTAAACTGCCTGAAAAGTGGACACAATGCCAAATCTTGTATGTCAGGCACCTGGAAAAAATGCCATAAGAAACACAATACATTGCTTCATTTGGGAGGTGCACAAGGCTCGCAGACAGTTATCAGACAGTTATCATACAGGTATCACTTACAGCTGTTGAAGACCGGCAAATACAATCAACAATAATATTGCTCAGTACGATTTCTGTGACCATAATTGATAAGTGAGGACATCAAATTCATTGCGGAGCACTATTAGACAACGGTTTACAAGCTAACTTCATAAAAAGGCGGATTGCGACAAAATCGGTGCAAAAAGGAATCAGTGCACCATTGGGATAGAAGGCATAGGCCAAACACAGAGCCGTACCGAAAGGGTCAACTTGCAACTACAATCAAGGACGACCGGCTTCACCAAGAGAATTGAAGCTCACATTCTAACAGAGATTGTTTCAAAGCAACCATCAAGTAGCACCAATATAAGCGATTGGAAAATTCCCAGCAACCTCCAATTAGCCGACCCCAATTGCTATGAATCCAGAGGCATCGATTTACTCCTTGGAGCAGGGATCTTCTATTCAACACTATGCGTGGACAAATACCACTAGGAGAAGGACTACCTGTGCTTCAAAATACTCTTTTCGGCTGAATAGTTGGTGGTAAATACATCAAACAAGATTCAACCAGCACAGTTATTACTTGTGGCATCTGCACCGAAGATCAGTCACTAACCGAGGCAATGAAAAAATTCTGGCGGCTGGAAGAATGCGACTCAAGTATGGGCAACTAAACTGCAGCCGAACAACGATGTGAACAGGATTTTCTTCGAAACACTCACCAACACACCGATGGTCGATTTATAGTGAAGTTACCATTTCAGCACGACCCAAATCAACTTGGTGAATCCAAGAACATAGCCTTACAGCATTTCACAGCCATTGAACGCAAATTATTGAAAAATCCTGAGCTGAATCCTGACTCAATCCTGACTCAATCCTTGGAGTCATCAAACTTAAGTTATGATGCTAGACACCCGATGCTATTACCATACAACAACATAGCTACAAAACTTTTACTAAACGATCTGCACAAGGAACACCTTCATGCTGGTCTTCAAACACTTATGTCTATCACAAGACAAAGATTTTGGCCTCTAAAACTAAAAACCTTAACTCGCTCCGTCACTCAAAACTGTGTTCAATGCACTAGAGCCAAACCAAAATTATTGCAACAATTGATGGGTAATCTACCCACCGACAGAGTACAACCTGCAAGACCATTCGTCACCTCTGGAGTAGATTTCTTTGGTCCAATTTTGACTCACTTCAAAATTCGAGGTAAACCACCGTTAAAAGCATATGTAGCCGTATTTTGTTGTTTCGCTACAAAGGCGGTTCATTTGGAGTTGGTTAGCGACCTAACAATTAAGGCCTTCATTGGAGCGCTCAGACGTTTTATGGCTCGTCGTGGACACTGCAAAACACTATACTGCGACAACGCTACAAATTTAGCCAGGAACCAATTGCAAGAATTACGATCGATAATTCACGATGACAATTCGCAACAACAAATATCAAATGAATTCAATACGAAAGGAATCCATTTCTCATTCATCCCACTACGTGCACCACACTTCGGTGGACTTTGGGAAGCGGCAGTAAAATCAGCCAAAGGCTTACTACGAAAAACCTTGGCATCCGCGTCACTAACCTATGAAGAAATGGGATCCGTTTTGGCTGAAGCAGAGGCCATAATGAATTCAAGACCAATCACACCAATGTCATCAAATCCGAATGACTTCCAAGCACTCACCCCGTGACACTTTCTCATAGGGGAGCCGTTAACGTCGACAATCGATCCTAATGCTCAACCAAACAACGTCAAAAATTCCACCACATGGAAACTGGTCATGCAACTCAAGACAGAGTTTTGGAGGAGATGGTCCAATGAGTATCTTCACAGCCTACAACATCGATACAAATGGCATCATGAATCCAGACACATTAAACCAGGCATAATGGTCGTAATCAAGGATGACAACCTACCCTCCTTGAAATGGCGTCTTGGTCGAATCACGAAAGTGATACGAGGTCACGACGGACTTGTTCGAGTCGCCGACGTGCACACAGCAACCAAAGTATCACGAAGAGCTATACACAAGCTAGCACCACTTCCAGTCGATGAAAAGACTATGGACGTCAACGAGGATGCATCGACCTCTTCAAGAACAATACCGCACTCCACCGCAATTACTACAACAAACCTGAAGTACCATCAAAAAGGATGCGACTGCCACAATTGGTGGTCAGCAACATAGTACTAATAGCCCTTTTAATACTGCCATTAATACTAGGTAGTCCGATTAACGGTAGTCCGGTATACATTTCGAAGCCATAGGAAACATAAAATTAGTAACAAAGGAGTGGAATTTAGTTGCTTTCTATGATATGGCACCATTTCGAGCTGAATTAGAGAGCCTGACAAACGGAACAAGTTTTCTAAGTCAATTATGCGACCAAGTTCATCAAAGATCTACCTGCACGATCCTGGTCGACCAATTCATGCGAGCACAAGAGGAACTTAAGCAAGACAATAGTCTCCTCTATTCAAAGAAAAGACACGCAACAGGCGCGGTAGATTTGATTGGCAATATTGGTCATTCTTTGTTTGGAATTCTAGATTTTGAGTATGCCGCAAATATATCTCAGACCATTGACAAAGTGCATGCTAACGAGGAACATGTACGGAGTTTGCTGAAGACACAAACGTCGATAATGAATTCAACGATCAACATAATGAAGCAGCATCAAAACGGGACTAAGATCAGATTAGGAATGATCGAGCATCAAATTGAAGAAATCGCCATTCAAATCAATATTACATCAGAAGAAGCAGTGCAAGATAAAACATTTAGACTGTTATTATCATTAGCAGTACAAATGACATTAACACTATCAAATTTACAACGAATTCAATCATCATTGTTGGATATTTTAATTGACACTCATCATGGGAGAATTCATCCAATGCGAATAGGCCCCCAACAATGTCGACAGGAAATAATGCGCATCAAGAATCACCTTCTATCCCAATTTCAGTTACCTGTGGAGTATGACGAGCTCTTGTCCTTCTACAAGCTAATGAGAATAAAAGGAGGCGTCTCGGCCGATTATGTGATATTTGACATCAAAATATTATTGGTCAGTCAAGAATTATTTGAAGTTTTTAATGTGATACCTATTCCGGTCTTGTTCAACAATACAATGGTAACCATAAAATCAACAACTTCCCTCACGGCAGTTAACCTACATCGTGACCGATATTTTTGTACATCCCCCACGGTACTCAACCAATTTATCAAGGCAAAAGAAGACACATTTTTATGTGACAACATTCATTTAATTTATAACAAAGGAGCTGGCGAACAGCCATGTGAAATCAAATTACTGCATAACGAGACCATTACTAGCTGCGAATTCAAAAAAACCAACTCCAAGGAAATCTGGATTCAAATGGAACACGCAAACCTATGGATCTTTGCCATATCATCAACACGAATGTCAGCTGTGTGCAGCAACGATGTATTTCAACTAGCTCTAACTGGATCTGGTCGACTTAGCCTTCAACCAGACTGCATATTGAAAAATGAGTATATAACTATACAAGGACACTTCATCGTCACCACTTCCACGCATTCGTCATACACAAAATTAGGCATTATTACAAAGTTGGACGCTCCTAACAACATGGAACCATTCCTCTTGAACACCAAAGAAGTAGCAGCGGAAGATCAGCTTAGCCAATTGACAGCACTTCAGCATGAAATCGCAAATCTACGCATCGACGATCTTAGTAATGTTCGACCACATGATATTCATCAATACATCGTAAGCTATTCATGTGTCGTCGTCATCACTTGCATCGTAATGTGGTATGTGTGGAAATGAATCAAAACACTCCACAATAAGGATCGATTTTCACCACAAACAGCACCAAGACACAACATCAACACACTTAATACCGTCGAAGAACATGAACCTGAAGTTATCACCACATATGAAAGATAAAGTTGAACGACATTCGCTCAACGCCGGGGAATATGTTTGGATATATATATATATTAGGGCGGGTCGATTTGTAGGGAGTGAAAAAATTCACCAATTTCCCTATGATTTCCGTATTCTATGGGTTATTCCATGAAAATTTGCCGAAGGAACCATACCTATGATTTGCATAAGGAACCAACCCCTACTTTTTGTTGGTAGATTTTTTCCCAAATTGACGTTCGTATGAAATATTACCTACACGTTCACATCCATAACTCAAAAACTATCGATCTAGTTTAATCGCAAGTAGGCGCGTTGGAAAGGTGAGCTCATTTTGATTAATTTAAAAAAAAATCTCCAACATTGGTCCAACGGTTCAAAAGTTACGGGCATTTTTGTCCAAATTTTGGACCATTTTTCCATTTTTTCATGATTTTGTCCAAGAATATTACTTTCATGGCCATTTTTTTGGCTCAATCCATTTAATTCAATTTTCAATTCAAAACGAAGAGTTTAAACCCAAATTTATCGAATTCGGTTGATTAATTCATGCGATATTGCTAAAACAAAATAACACATAAAACCAACTTTTTGATTTTTTTTCCCTTTTTATTTTTTTTTCTACAAAAATTCAAATTAAGAGATAATAAAGTATCTATCAACCTATTATCAAAAAAAAATATTCAATTTGAGTGTGGTAAAAGACAAAATCTTGGACAAAATCATGAAAAAAATGGAAAAATGCTCCAAATTTTGGACAAAAATGCCCGTAACTTTTGAACCGTTGGACCAATGTTGGAGATTTTTTTCTAAATTGATCAAAATGAGCTCACCTTTCCAACGCGCCTACTTGCGATTAAACCAGATCGATAGTTTTTGAGTTATGGATGTGAACGTGTAGGTAATATTTCATACGAACGTCAATTTGGGAAAAAATCTACCAACAAAAAGTAGGGGACTCGATTTTAACTATATTTTAACTAGATTTTATATATATATATATTAGGGCGGGTCGATTTATTTTTCGACGATTTCCCTATGATTTCCGTATTCTATGGGTTATTCTATGAAAATTTGCCAAAGGAACCATACCTCTATCGTCATTTTGATCAATTTACAAAAAAAAATTTCCAACATTGGTCCAACTGTTCAAAAGTTACGGGCATTTTTGTCCAAATTTTGGAGCATTTTTCCATTTTTTTCATGATTTTGTCCAAGAATATTACTTTCATGATGGCATGTCCAATTGCTGGCTGCCACTGCTTAACGAGTTGCAGGAAAGAATGTAGAAGGCGCTATGGCGACGACATTAGAGAGCCGTACGAAAACACCAAGACTTGAAAGCAAACAAGACTTTCAGAAAAAATAATGTTTTTTTTCACATTTTGTCTTTTACTACACTCAAATTGAATATTTTTTTTGATAATAGGTTGATAGATACTTTATTATCTCTTAATTTGAATTTTTGTAGAAAAAAAAAAATAAAAAGGGAAAAAAATCAAAAAGTTGGTTTTATGTGTTATTTTGTTTTAGCAATATCGCATGAATTAATCAACCGAATTCGATAAATTTGGGCTTAAACTCTTCGTTTTGAATTGTAAATTGAATTAAAAAATGGATTGAGCCAAAAAAATGGCCATGAAAATAATATTCTTGGACAAAATCATGAAAAAAATGGAAAAATGGTCCAAAATTTGGACAAAAATGCCCGTAACTTTTGAACTTTTTACCAACAAAAAGTAGGGGACTCGATTTTAACGATAGAGGTATGGTTCCTTCGGCAAATTTTCATGGAATAACCCATAGAATACGGAAATCATAGGGAAATTGGTGAATTTTTTCACTCCGTACAAATCGACCCGCCCTAATATATATATATATATATATCCAAACATATTCCCCGGCGTTGAGCGAATGTCGTTCAACCTTATCTTTCATATATGGTGATAACTTCAGGTTCATGTTGAAGTTATATATATACATATATATATATCATATATTGCTGTCCATTTATTGTTTAATAAATTAATATTGCACATAAGCACTTATTTATATTTCAATATCTTTATACTTAAGCCATGTTTATCATTAGTCCAAACAAAGGAAAATACAAACATAACAAACAATAAAGGTAATGCACCCAAAACTGCATGGTTAGCAGAACAAAATTTACGCTAAATCCAAGGCCATTGCAATGTGCCTAAAAACGCTTACACTGCATAATATTTCGACAATGAACTTACTAGCATTCAAGGCTAAGTAGCAATCCATTGAACTCATGCTGTCAGCATTTTGCATTTATGTTGTTTATATTTGTATTTTCCAAATATTAAATTTTAGCTATAAATAGTTTACAAAATCAATAAACTTGTGAGTACAATTATCAATATTGAAACTACACGTTGTTATTACTAACTCCAATCCCAGTATAATTGGTTAATGCACCAAATATACATTAAATAGAACACGGCTCAAGTGCCTGGTCTAAAAATATAGTATAAAAGCATAGTATACAGTTATGGTGACATAAAGTTCCTTGCCTTTTTCTGTATTTTGATTTTTTAATAAGTTCTGCATATAATTTATTAACCACAAAAATCTGTATTATGAGCTGTATTGTTCAATAGTTCAGCAAAAATAATAATATAAAAAAAATATTTTAGAAATCTTTTGACTTAAATCTATATGTTGGAGGCATTTCAAAAAATTTTTAATTTTATCAAAGACAAAATTTTAAAATTTTAATTCTAGATTTAATGTGCTATGTGTACTTACTTTATTTTATTCTTCTAATTTAATAAAAAATTCATAATTTAAATTACTGACTCTTATTATTTAATATAACACGATCCTTATTATAGTATATTATTATTTTTTTTTATTTATTTATTGGCCAAACAAGGCAATGCAATTTACTTATTCTAACTTATTCTAACAGGTTTTGTTTACTTATTACTAAGTTTAGATTACTAAGTTTTTTGTTTTTCTTCTCCCCTTTCCTTGTTTTTATTTTATTTTTTATTTGGTGCTCTTAGTGGGCATACTCCGCCCACCGGATTGACATGATTTCAAAAACCATGTCAAAACTATGAGAAGAGGAGGAAAACAAGAGAGACTATATACACACTTAAGATACGATGTATATATATTATTCTTAAAGACTATAAGGACAAAAGGACGTAAATGGGAGATTTAGAGAGGGATGTTAAAGAATTTTGATTTATTAAACTAAATGCTTATACATATAAATCCATACATGTATGTAGTTTATCTGAGGCCTGGGTTAATTCTGATTACTGAGTGATTTATATAGGGTTTGCTTGAAAGAGGATTTGGACATAGAAGGTGAGTAGTATATAGAGATATTATTAAATTCTCTGCAACAACGCTTGATGGGTTCATTATTTGCATATGTAGTTTGGTGCTGATATTCAGTTAACAATCGAGTATGCCTAGTGCGCCTAATTGGATCGTTAAAGGAAATCATATTAGAAATATATTCGCTGTGAATAGCACCATTAATTACATCAAATGTGAAGCATGAGCCCAATAACGATCTTCTTGTTGATAGTGGCTTCAAATTTAAAAGGTCTGAGTCTATGTTCATATGATGGAAGGCTACAATAATCATGGGGGTTGTACATATCTCTAAGTGCGTATAGTAAGAACTGCTTTTGAATAGACTCAATTCTTTCTCTATGGGAATCGAAAGATGGATTCCAAATTATGCATGCATATTCAAGTATTGGGCGCACTAATGCACGGTACAAGGATGTAGTGACCCATATATTCTTGAATTCATTTGCACGTCTTTTACTAAAATTATATCTTAGAAACTAGAATGAAATCTTATTACATAATGTAATAATTTAAAACTAAATGAAAATCTTATTACATAATATAATAATTTAAAACTAAATGAAAATCTTATTACATAATGTAATAATTTAAAACTAAATGAAAATCTAATTATATAATTAAATAACTTAAAACTAAATTGGAAACTTATTACATAATGTAATAAATTATCAACTAATGGGCAAACAATTTGAATGAATTTAACTATCCTAATAAATAAAATAAAGTAAATATTTACAACTTAAAACTACACAAGTGAAGGTAATAAATTTACTGACAACACTTGCAGTATTTACAATATTTAGAGTACATATTTACAATATTTACATTATAAAATGTAGTATTTACAATATTTACATTTAATATTTACACAAATGTATTTACAATATATACAAAAAGCTGAATACAATACAAATGTATTAACAACATATACAAAAGGCTTTTGTTGGTTCAGGAAAATAAAGAGAAAAAAGAATTTTTTGAGTGTAAAACAAAGAAAGAATTTAATAACCTGAAAAAGTAGATAGAAAACTTTGAAAATTAAAAGTGAGTCTACCGAGCCCAAAGTTGAAAACGGTCATTCTTATAAAATAAATATATATGTTTGTATATTTTGAAACATTAATAAAATGTCAAAAAATGTGTCCATAAAATTTCTATCTACTATTTCAGGTTATTAAAGTCTTTCTTTCTTTCACACACAACAAATACTTACTTGTCTTTTTTCCCCGGACCAACAAAAGCTTTTTGTATATATTGTAAATATTATAAATACATTTGTGTAAATATTTACTGCAAATACTGTAAAAACTTAATTTTATAATGTAAATATTGTACAATACATAAATTTTTGAGGTTACAATAACCGTTTAATAAATTACTTTATATAATTTACATATCTGTAAATATGCAAATATTGTTAATACTGTAAATATTGCAAGTACATTTAATAATTTTACTTTTGTAGCTTTAAATTGTAAAAATTTACTTAATTCTATTACTTAGGTTAGTTAAATTCATTCAAATTCTTTGCCTTAGTTGATAATTTATTACATTATGAAATAAGTTTTTAATTTAGTTTTAAGTTATTACATTATGTGATAAGATTTTCATTTAGTTTTAAATTATTACATCATGTAATAAGATTTTCATTCAGTTTTAAATTATTACATTATATAATAAGATTTCATTCTAGTTTCTAACATATTATATATTATATAATAAGCACCGTATTATATTAAATTTAGATATTGGTTCATTGCAACCATAATTCGTTCTATGATAATATACATAAAATAAACTTGTTTCTCTTAGAGATCTTGTTGGAAAGCAAGCAAGCAATTTCGGACTGTCAACCTTGTTATCTTCAATATCTTTAATAAATAGGACACTCTGCGTATTGCGTCTAATGGCCAAGCTTTGCAAGCCGAGTAGCTTACAACGGTCACTATACGCAGGCATATTTTCCGACGAAAATAATCGTCTTAGAGCGAATCTCGTAAACCGTTTTTGAATTTCTCGATTGGATTTATGTCACATTCATAGCAAGGATCCCAGATTATGTTCGCGTATTCGAGAATAGATCTTACCAGACTCACGAAAATTGATTTTAATGTGAATGGGTCTAAAAATTCTTTAGAGTTTCGCCTTAGAAAACCGATTTGTGAGTTAGTTCTTGATATGACATATTCCCTGTGGAACCCGAATGATAATTTGGTATCAAAGTAAATTCCCAATTCTTTAATGGATTCGACGCATGTGAAAGTAATATTGGACTTATAAAAATAATTGTGATATATGGTTAATTGCTTGCGACAATATGTTAAGATATGACATTTAGAAAAGTTTAAATTTATTCCATTTATGCTACACCAGGAAATAAGTAGGTAAATATCATTTTGAAAATTGTTAAAGTCCTCAAGGTTGTTTATAATTTTAAACATTTTCAAATCATCTGCATAAAGCAGGAACTTACATGAAGTGAAATTTTTAGATAAATCGTTTATGAATAAAATAAACAAAAGAGGGCCGAAGTGGCTCCCTTGCGGAACTTCCGATTTTATATCTACTGCTTTTGAAAATGATTGATCGATCTTAACTATCAATTTCCTATTTGACAAGTATGAGCCTAACCATCTCAAAAAATTAGAGTGAATTCCCATTTGACGAAGTTTAGATAGCAGAGTGTTGTGGTTTAGACTATCAAACGCTTTTACAAAGTCAGTATATAAAACATAGATTTGCGATCCTTTTTCTACAGCGTTTATGCAAAAATTAGAAAATATAGCTAAATTAGTGCTTGTGGATCTTCCAACAAAAAAAAACCATGTTGCTGGATTGCAATATGGGTTTTAACTGAGTAAAATAAGTGTTTATTCACAATTTTATCCAGAACCTTTGGTATAACAGATAGCTTAACGATCGGTCTGTAATTTTCAACTAGATGTTTTTGACCAGATTTGAAAATCGGCGAGATATAAGCAGTTTTCCACTCTTCAAGAAAAACTCCATTTGAAAGAGATTTATTAAAAATGATTGTTAAAGCAGCATTTAGCGAATGAGCACATTTTTTCAAAAAAAAGGGAGGAAATTATTTTTTAATATTAATACCATTTTTTCATTATTAAACAAACACAAACAAAACAAACAAACAAACAAAATTATTTTTTAATTTGGATTTAAATATGCAGCAAAATACTTCAACTGTAAGCTTTCAAACTTTTGCATGGTATTTAATATTTTAAATTACATAAAAATGGTATCTTCATTAAAAAGCTGGAAATTGGCAAATTCATTTCATTTACCTAATCCAATGTAGCTAAAAAAATTTAGCTTCAAATTAAAAAATTTCTTAAATGCATAGAACCTGCAAGAATTAAAAGAAACTTTTAGGTAAAAGGCATTTCTCATCATTTAAAAAGCTGGAAATTGGTAAATTCATTTAATTTACCAAATCCAATCTAGTTAAAAAATTTAGCTTCAAATGAAAAACTTACCTAAATTCATAGTACCTAGAAATTAGTACAAAATTAAAAAATTTCATAACCAACTTAGCGCAACCGTCCTTTTAAAAGGCTACCAAAAACATCAACAGATATGAGAAAAATAGTTTCCAGCGCTATGTGGGTTAAATGCATAGTAGCTGCAAAAATTAAAATAAATGCATAGGTAAAGGGCTTAAAAATGTTCTCATCATTTAAAAAGACTGAAATTGGTAAATTAATTCAATTTACCAAATCCAATCTAGCTGAAAAATGTAAACATTCAGATAAGTGCAAAATTCTTATAGGAAACAAAAAAAGTCATAGCAAAGCTAAAAGAAACAAAAATACTACAATATCAAAATGTTTCCTACTCGCTTCTTTACACGCTTTTTATTTCCTATGTTCTTCGCACTCATACTTGGATAAGCATCGCCAAGCATCGCGACCTCAAAGCTACGTCAGCTAAGCAGAGCAGAGCAGAGCAAAGTCAGGCGGCAAATTTGAATTTTATCGACTTCCTTCACATCCACTTTTGCCCAATCTTTACTTATTGAAAATATCTGCACAAACGCAACTGTGCAGAAATGACAACTCTTTACTACTCTTTGGTAAACTTCGCTAAGCTTGCTATTCACCACTGTATTGCTTAAGAAACTCGCTGTAACGAATAGATAAAGCTACAAACACTCAGCCTCTCAATGCTTGAGCGAATCACAGCGAGTCATCTACGCACGAAGCTACTGCTGTGATTCCAACTACGCTGATGTTTATCGAGCACAGGAAATAAAAAAGGAATGATTGCAAGATGAATGTCGCAGGATTCAATTAGGAAGATCATGAAAACTAGCTAGAATAGATTTGCCTGCATATAATAGGTTTTTTCAAATTTTTTCCCAATAAGACATGCGGCGACAATGAAATACAGAGCACCATGAAAATGTTTTTTGTTACAAGGCAAATTGCACAACTCAAAGCATTTGGCGAGTCCCATTAACAACGTAGCTTTATCTCAAAGCAAGCAGAATTTTCACTATATTCGCTTTGTTTGTCTGAAGACTCTCACAACTCTCAGCTGAATCGCGAAGCAGGCAAAATGATCACTATATTCACTATGCTTGTTCGTTTATTCGCCCAACTCTCAACGTGAGGACCGAAGCAAACACATATTGTAGAGCAGAGAGTAAGAGCATAGTTCGCACTCAACATTAAAAAAGAGAGTGAGTTAATGCGAAGCAAACAAAATTGTTTGAGGAATGCGAATGCCTGAGAAAACAGAAAATGTAGTGAAGGAGAGTGCGTACGGATGTGCAACTGTCAGCAAAAGTCGACTTCGACTTTTTCTACCGTTGAAAATGTAAAAGTCGACTCATCGACTTTTTGAACCTTTAGAAGTCGACTTTTCAACTTTTGTCGACTTTTTTTAAAACATTTTTGTACCGCTTTTGTAGGGCAGTTAAGAAATAAATGATTCAATATGAAAAATGTGTTTTATTGTTTAAAAGTAAACAAAAACATGGTACTTCAGTAAATAAATAAAATAAAAAAAACAAAATATTGCAACTTTAGTTCTTATACAGATAATCAGACTTTTATGAATAATTTATGAATAATTTTTCCCGGGTGTTCGGAAAAGGGAGAGTTAGTTTTCAAGGTAAAGTTTAAGAACATTTTGGAAATTTTTAATTAGGGTATACACTTCACTTCGTAATTTTCCGAAATCGCAAATTCACGAAAATTTCAGTGCAACTGTTCTTGTTCTGGTTTTCCTAAGATTGCTTAAATTTAATCATCTATTGAGTTGATGAAAAATAATCGTCGGAAATTTGCGAAGAAAAGATGTGTTCAGTGCGCACAAGCAACTGTGCTACATGAAAAAAAAAACAATATCCTGAAAGGTCTTCTTCAAAAATATTTCATATAATTTAGTTTTTCACTTATTTTCTTCATTTTTCACAATTAAACGGCAACAACAAATGTTTCAATATTATTAACAGTTTGCGCGTTGTCAGTTTGACAAATATTTGGAAAAAAAAATTGAAAAGCAGTAGCTCACTTCAACTCGTCGTAAATTTGCGATTTCGGAAAATTACGAAGTGAAGTGTATACCCTAAATGTAAATTTCTTCATAAACCGTCAATATTTATGAAAGTAAAAAAAAATGTGAGTCTCTTTCGGCTTTCCTAAAAATTTAAACTACCCAGGAAATTCCCCAGGAAAAATTATTAATAATTGGGCAGAATATCAAGCCCTAATCGCCGCATTAACGTATGCGTTATAAACCAAATTTTACAAGGGAAGCATTTTCCTTGTGTTTTTTTGTTTTGCATAAGCGGTACATGTAAATTTTATTTTTAGACTGCATCGCAATTGGTTTGCTATTAGACCAGCATGAGAAAATAACCTTTCGGGTGGCACCGAAGTTGCAACAATTGATGAATATTTTTTACAACGGCCCAAACAAAAGGAAATTCAGTTTTCATGCATTTCCAGACAACAAGCGGATTTTTATTAAGTTTTCGATCAACAGCTGGGCGATCCAGCTAAAGGCGCAGCTGAGTGGGCACCCCTTCAATTTCATCAGTTGTAGAGTCCATGCTTGTTTTAACCACCTCATCCAAAAAACATAATATGTCACTGTTATTGGATTCCTGATTATTAGATGTTGATGCCGCTATCACAACTTCTTCATTTGAAATTCTTGCTTGTCTCATCTCGGCATTCACAAGATCACCTAAATGGAGGGGGAGGGGGTAATATTTGCAGTAATTATTTATGTCAGTAGTTTTAACTTAACTGCCACTCTTTTAGCTGCCAATTTGAGATACCTGCCAAAAACCACAAAATTTCACTCATTTCTTCAATTTCGTATGAAATGTACTTGTTTAAGTGCCAATTTCATACGTCCCAATTTAAGTTAGCTGCCACAAATATTTTGAATTATTACCCCATATTCATTGATAATTTTTCATTTCACTGCCACAAAATTTTTTTTGCAACTGTTGCTAACGAAAACTATGTATGTATGTAGTTTGTTTTTATTAGAATGCTCACAGCCTTTCTATAATTCTCTCATTCTCTTTATAACTCTCTCTTGGTTTAAAAAAAACAAAAAAAAAAACAGTGTGTATGTATGTAAGTTCCTAGCATAAATAAAAACAATATGTGGCAGGTAAGCAAATCAGATAACTGCCAATTTTTGGCAGTTAAAAAATTTAACTTTAGTGCCATTTTGACTTACCTGCCACAAAATGGGTGCAAAACACGGTACTGGTGCTTACCAAGGTGAAAGATTGCTTGAGAACACTCACGGATATTTTGAAATGCGTGCTTTTTGAACCTAAGATCTAAAAGTGTTAAAGAGCGTATGGTTTAACCAATTCAATATCGTAAATTTTTTATGTAATTTCAATGACTCGTTTTAAATTCTTGCCAATTTGACTTAAAGCAGAACATTCCTGTTTTCTATAATAAAAAGTTAATTGATTTGAGCGTAGTTTGAATATTGTGAATATAAATTTGTACACTCAGAGAAAAAAACAGAGGGATTAACAGTAAAAACTGTTAAATCCCATCCAACAGATGAGTTTTTCAAATAAACAGTCTGGACTGTCAATAAAATAACTATTTTACTCAATTCCTAACTGAATTTTCTTTTCTTTTATGTGAATATGTATTGATATCAGCCATTCTAGTGCAGGACAATTGAAAATTCAAACGATAATTGAGTAAAACACTTATTTTATCAACAGTCCTGACTGTTAATTTCCAAAAACTCATCTGTTGGATGGGATTTAACAGTTTCACTTTCTGATTTTCTGGTTTTTTTTCTGAGTGATTAATAGCCCTATTCTGGCAAAGTAACAATTGTTAGCCAGTATTCTTGATATTTCTATGTGTTTGTTGTAATGTTTTTTTTTCAAAACAAAATTTGAAGCTCAAAAATAATAAATTTTGATAACAATTGTCACCTGCATTTCAAATAGTGACAATTTCATTAAAACATTTATTTACGCGTGTAACGTAATCAGATGATACGCAATTGCTTTGTCACACTTCAACTTACAGTCTCTTTTTTTTAATTTTGCAGACCACTATTTTACATTTATGGAATCAAGAGTTGCTAACGCAGCTTTACTTGTTGTTAAACAGCTATTTTATTAGTTTAGAGAAAACAGTTCTCAGATTAGCGTTAAGATTTTTGTTTTGCCTAAAATGGAAAAACTCGAGAGTAAAAGTCGACTTTCGACTTTTTTCAATATCAGAAAGTCGATTGTCAAAAGTCAAAAATTATCCAGCAAAAGTCGACTTTCGACTTATTTCGACTTCGACTTGCACATCCCTACGAGTGCGTTGTGAAGCTTAGCACTTGTTGCAGATCTCTGGTGCAGACGTGTTTATTTCTTTTATGCTGTGTATAAAGTGCTCAAACTCTTTAGCAAGTGATTTGCATGATACGTGCAATTATTGCAGTGGCATTTATCATAAACAAAGTGCTAATTTTGATGACAAAAAATTTAAACTCTTAAATGATAATAATAAAATTGTTTATCTATGTGACAAGTGTCTTATGTTTCAAGATAAAAATAGTAATGTGTCTGTTATTAGTCGCTTGACTACCGAAGTAAATAGCTTAAAAATAATGTTTTTAGACTTCTCGCGAAAAGAGGTCGTTGACCTTCCGTCTGATGTCGTGATTAACTCCCGTGCTATTGTTTCTCTTGATGTTCCGCGCCTGCGCCCCCGTAAAACATCACCATCTAATAATGATCTTCTAGCTCGTTTGCGTCCGCGTAAACCCGCGTTTGTTCCTGCTCCCTCTGCTGAGGTTTCAATTATTGCTGCACCTGCTGATGTTTCTACTGCTGCTGCTAAAGTTTTCTCTGCTTTTGCTGATAGTGTACCAAATGCTTTACCTACATATGTGATTTTGTCTGATAAAGTTTCTGTCGCTGCTGCTGCTCCAGTTTTCTCTACTTCTGTTGCTATTGCACTAAATGCTTTAAGGCGGATTTACTGATCACCTTCATATGATATTTTGTATAATGCTCTTACTCATGCTAATGTATGCACTTCGAATCAATTACTTTCTGCTAATTGTGCACTTTCATTTTCTACTATTTCTGCACCAACATATGCGAACATTTTCTCTGCTGACCAACCTCTCTCCGTTTGTCGTACGCTTTTTTTTACTGCTGTTCGGCTACCTGCACCAGTGAATCTGCCGACGATCGCGTATACAAATATCCAACAATCTGAGTGGCAAAATAATAGGAATAGAAAGCGCTCTCGCATTGTTGTTGGTAACAACGAGAACACTAAGGCTTTTCACAGTTTAAGCCAAAGATGCCCAGTAGTGGCTGATATCAGCAAATTAAACTCACACGTATGCTTACGCTCTTTTGTTTGATCGTCAATCAACCAATAGGAAATCAGCACGTTGAGTGGGAGAGACAAACTGCACTTGCAGAACTTCTGTGTCTTATTTTACATATTTCGGGTTTTCACAAGCTGTCGTATTGTTGTATGTCGTATCGCTTTTTCAATAAAAAAATACAACAACTGTGAACATACCCTAAGGGTTTATTTTGTTGTGTGTCGTATTTATACAGCTGACTGAAGAAACAGACAAATGACTGGAGAAAATGAATTTTTTTAAATGCCTAAACAAAACGAAAAGAAAGAAATAATAAGAGCTTTGTGTGAAAAGTATAGACTTGATCTTCGTATGAATCAGAAAGCCCCGTCAAAACTTTCAATTTCTTCTACAAACCTATTTGCCTGGCAAAATAAAAAGAAAAACTGTTATGATAGTGATGTTACTTATGAAATGTGCACGGTAATAACAAATTCGTAACAAGAAAGAACAGCACTGATGAAATACGACAAACAGTATACATACCAAACGCGATTGTACTGTCGTAAACTAGTTTTATGTGGAAGGCAACAACAAAAACTATACAACTGTTGTGAAAAAATACGACAATACAACAATACGACAGCTTGTGAAAACCCTTATTATTTCGTCACTCTCACCAATACTACTACCTTGGGCATCTATGGTTTAAGCGTAGATTTAACAAAGCGTATTTATAGCATTTGTTATTGTTAATACTGTGAGCACACCGCCTCATGTGACTGTCGTATTCACAAATAAGGCGGCCGTAGACAGCATAAAAATACGATGTACAAAAACACGTCCAAGGGCTACTTTAATTTACGCATATTTGCGCATTTTTGTTTGCATGCAAAACAACAAAGCTAAATACGCTAACGTAAATTGGCGTACAAATAACAAATCGCTCGTTATAGTTTCTGAGCATTATAAACTGTACGTTATAGTTGCTTTTCAAACCTAATTTTTGGCAATCGAACATAAAAGTTTGCTCTTTTCGGTCTTTTCCGAGGACAGCAGCTCCGAACCTGCAGTTTTAAATAGTCGCTCCAACCTTGCAGTTCCTGTTTAGATACGCAATTTGATAAACGTGGATACTCTTTTGGACTAGTTATGCGTCTCTATAGCTGGATCATCTGGCATGCTTTTTATTTTCATCTCATATGTTCCTCCAAACAGTGCGGAAGAACTATACGCTGCGCATGTTAATAATATTGTTGAGTTTGTTTTAGAAATAAAAATAATGATAATTTATATATTCTAGGTGATTTTAACTTATGTAAAGTTAAATAATCTTTTTTGTCAATTGACATTTTTGTTACACCAAGTAACATTAACCACTCCAATGAAATTAATTAAAATCGCAAATTAATTATTTTGCCATTTAACTTAATAGGATTCTTGATCTTATTTTTGGGAGTGCTAATATTAAATTAGATTTGGATATTCGTCCTTTTCCTATATTGCCTTGTGATATGCATAATTTACCACTAATTTTGAATTAACATACGAAGAAAAAATTTAAGAAATAAATTCTTTAACCTATTTAAAACAAACAATGCTCTCCACCAGGAAAAATACTTGCACTATTCTCGAGAATTTAATTTTTTTAGATAATGTTTTACATAAGCAGCATTTGAACAAAACATCAAAACAAGCCCTAAAAATTTTTGGCTCTTTGTGCAATATAAAAATAAAAGCTCTTTCATTTCAACATCGTAAATCTTCATCGGAAGAAAGAGTCTCGAAAAACATTTAAGATACTGCGAATCTTTTCAATCTAATTATTTAACGTGTACTATGTGGAATGATTTTGGAAGTTTTTGATAAATAAATTTTTCATAAATTTTGGACACCTTTCTCTTAGTGAAAGCGATGTTTTAAGTGGAATAACTCGCCTAGAAAATTATATGAAAGCTGATATTGATGGTTTGTCTGCCTTTTGTTTAAAAAAATGTACAAGATCTGTTGTCAAGTCTTTGTGTCTGATTTTTAATAAATCTCTTCTTTTTGGAGATTTTATAAGTAAATGGAAAATTGCATCTATTACCCTGTTTTTAAGTCTGGTAGAAAAAAATTGTGTTTCTAAAGTTAAAACGTAATTGGATGTTGTATTGAAAACAGTAATAACACCGTCACAGCATGTGTTCGTACAGGGGCGGTCAACAACCTCTAACTTAGCTATCTTTACACACTTCTGTTCATCTTCTTTTGCTGATGGATGCTGTTATGTTTGGTGCTGTGTTTAAAAATATTTAAAGTCCTAACTAATTACTTTAAACAAGGGTTTGGGCTTTAAGCGTGGCACGCTGTATGTGAAGGCCACAAGGCCGATTTATATAAATAAAAAAAGGAAGGCAATGCTGCCAGTATGTCATTCATAAAATAACTGTGTTTTATTCTAAATAAAATTTTCTTTTATAATAATTGGTTACAGTATTTTCTTAACCTATGACACACTCATTTTCCAGTCACAGTTCCAATATATTTCATTTAACCAATCATTTAAGATTGTTGAGAATCAAATGTGCAGACTTGCATTTATGACTTCCGCAGAAATGCAATACCAAACATTTGTTTACATACTGACCCACATGCTCAAATTACAATATCATCAGATCTTTGTCTACACCGCTAGTGGCTGCTTGCACTTGGCTAAAATTCGTGGTTCATTTATAATTACTATTTCTTTTATTGTTTACGTTCATGCCGTTTTATTGATTTAACTTATGCTGTACTACTCAGCTTGATCATATTGCACTCACATGTGCTCAGTGTTTCAAGGTTTGCTTACGTTGATGACCTTGCTTGACCACCTATTGATGACCAACTAGGCAGGTCTGTTTGTTATTATTATTTGTTTCTTTTATTTGCTTTTCGGTTTTACACAAAACAATGCCAAGTAAAAACTATCTACACAGATTTTTCCAAAGTGTTCGATAAAGTTTCCCATATTATTTTAAATTCGAAGCTTGCCAAAATGGGTTTTCATTCTAACTTTTTAAATTGGATTAGAAATTATTTAGTTGACAGACGTTGTTTTGTTTAATTAATGTTTAAAAAAAAAGCTCAATTAATTTTAATATTCCGACAAGAAACTTGCGTCATTTGAACTATTTCAAGATTAACTTGTAAGGAACCTTCAATGCTGGGGTGTCTCTCTTAACCTACGTTTTCGAGCAAATATACAAATCTTAGACTATATGGGCAACTTATGAATCCAAATAATATATTAAAGTTAGTAATGGTAAACTTAAATCATTGATTAATAATAATAGGCTAACTCTTAATTACTCAGTTTATCTGAATGAGTATAGGTTTGATTAGTCCTACTAAGCGGATATCTTTGTTGACATTATTCCTGCAGAAGGCAATGGCAGTGAAACTATAGGGTGGGATTAAACACAATTTAATCCCAGTTCAGGCCGAAGTCCAATTCAAGATTCAGTTAGACGACACCAAAATAAATTAACACTTGTAAAGTTATGGCGGGAACTGGTTGCGTCGAAACGACTACTCAATCCCAGTTTAGGCCAAAGTCGAATTGAAGATTTAAAATTAACGTTAAGCGATAATTGTTTTAGCCAATGAACGCGCGCCCGTGAATTAGGTGAGTTTTAGCTGATTCCAAACGAAACTAATTTTATCTATTCATATACCCCGGCACTAAAATATAAGAAATAAAAAAAATACTCGTTAAGCAAATAAATCAAAGGATACACTCTGCATGGTGCTGCGACTTCCTCATACGTTACGTCTCAGACGACCTCTGTCGGTGTCGTCTGTACTATGCCTGTGTAACCGATGATCTCTGCCGCTGCCTCTGTTGACGTTCTTTCGTTTTGTTTGGGTGAACATCAGTCTCGGCCAACTGTCTCTGTTGACGTCGATTCTCATAACCGCTGCTTTACACTGCGTCGTTACTTTTCACTACTTTGAAGTTAACTTTGCATCTTCTCGTTTCGTTGTTTGGTAAAAACTGACTCCAGTTTCTCTTCAGGTGGCCCTTTTATAGTCCTCTGGCTGCTGGCAGCCTGCCCTCATTTTGCTGCAACATCTCTCTCACACGGTGGCAACAGACGCTCAATTCGGCGTTCTGATTGGCCAGCAACGTCGTGTGATGTTGCGATCTCTCCTGTACGTGCTCCCCTCGCCATTACAGTCCCATTGACGTGCCGAAAATAAGAGAAAAGCAACAAATGAGTCATACTGGAGAATAATGACCCTCTGGGCATACGCCTCGGTAACTATATATGGTAAGGCCAAATCTCTATATGAATAATAAGCATGTTTTCCTTATTTTGAATTCATTAATTAAGTTTATTGTTTTGTCCTATAATGATAATAATAATAAAAAAATTTGTATTTATTCTAATCGTAATGAAAAAAAAAATAATTCAATGTTATAAAACTAAACTAAAACTGGCTCCCGTGCCTTTTCCTACTCTCTGCTTCCCTCCCTCGATTAGGTCGCTATTATGACACGGTGGCCTGTTGGCCTGTGAGTGGTGGACCCTGTGGTAAACCTGTAATCAAGAAAAGGAAAGGCAAAAGTTTTAGTTCTTACAAACTTTTATAAAGCAAATTATTTGATACAAGAACCTTTACAAAGAGTTTATAAAGAATATAATTCACTTTGCTGTATAATTGATATTGATTTTTGTGATAGTAAAGATTTATTTATTAATGCTCTTATTTCATATTACTGTTAACTTATTGTTGCATAGCTATAATTTACACCACAAATCGTAGTGTCACCTCTTAATGTTTACCAATTGAGTTGTGGTTCACAGGGGATGTTCTTTAGATCAAGAAAAAGGGTAAATGCTGCATCCACCAGGAACATTTTAAAAGCGTTAAAATTGAACCACGCTCAATATATACACTTAGATAAATAGCACTTCACCTATTTACAATATTCTAAAGATATATTCCATTAATATTTTAACAGGAAGTGCAAAGAGAATGCGCAGCTTCAATAATATCAAAATATCGTTTCTTATGGCTGAATTTGAGTGAGTTACTTCAGTCGCTTGGCAATGCTTATGCAAGAACATATTCCACTTATTGCATTTTCATGTGAGTAAATATTGATTCGATTTTTAATAAAGAAGTTTTATTTATTGGTTTTTCTTAAATTAATTTCGAATCAGGTTTGTAAATATTGCAATCGCAGTTTATGGAGCATTTGCCGAAATTGTAGACCATGTTGAAGGTTACCATATATCGTACAAAGAAGTCGGCTTAATTGTTGATGCAGTATATTGCTCAACTCTTTTATTTATTTTCTGCGATTGTTCACACAACGCTACACTCGGAGTAGCAAATGGTGTGCAGGAAATTTTACTCTCCATTGACTTACTGCAGGCAGACAAGGAAGCCAAAAATGAAATTGATTTGTTCATTGTTGCTATAGAAATGAACCCTGCGATTGTAAGTCTTAAAGGATACGTAAATGTAAATCGTGAATTATTGACATCGGTATGGTTCCTTTAATTTATTATAGTTAACTTATCAATATAAATTTTTCAGTCCATAGCCACAATAACGATATATTTACTTGTCCTGATTCAGTTTAAATTTTCGTTGGACAGAGCAAAAAAGTAACTGGAGACATCTGCAAAATTGTGTAAGTGCATATACATTAAGGCGTAGTGAAATTTTTCTATAAAGCGGGAATGAATAACTGAAAACTTACAGCATTTTAGACAACTTGGCCAAAGGATTCTGCTCTCCGATGAATTTCAAACCGCCAAATATTTTTAAATAGCTTTTTAAATAGATGTGCTTAAGAAACATTGCTTAAAAGGGTTTCTTGCCCATAATAGGTGAGCTATTGTTGTAGATCAATGCTAGTTAGTGATAAAAAGTTGAAATTGAAAAAAAAAATATTTTTTTCACCCACTATGGCCCTATCCTACGATTTTTGAACGCAAAATACTGATTTTTCAGCTTAGTGCTCCGTAACATGCCTATAAATTAAGTGACGTCATTGCGATGTATGGACAGTTTCTAGATAATTTAAACACAAATATTCTTCTTATATGTATAATATACAATTGTATATATTACGCAAACGCAAATTTTGTACTGCGTAAGGCTTTTTAAGTACAAGTCCAATCTTAATAAATTTAGTATGGTTTGGTAAGTTTAGACATTTAGATGTGCAAACTGGACTTTTTATTTCGTAAAAATTTATGTTTTTTAAGTTATAGTGAGTTAAAGTTTGCATATAATTGTTTTATGTTGATTTTTCTCTTCTTAATTTCAGCATATGCCTAAAAATATGTGAGGTATTTAGCGCCACCGCTATGAAACTGTTATACTGACGAATGAACTTTTATAATTTCACAGTTAAAACCAGTGATGCCAGCCCGAGAGTAAAAATCCACAAATGCGACATAAAAAATCCGTGTTAGCAAATTTACATAATTTTTTTTTTCAATTTAAAAGTAACAGCTAATAAAATTATTCAATTAAAGTCATTAATAGTTTTTTAAAAATTTTTTGCGTACTTGATTTTTTTTATAAAATTTGCATTAAATTTATAAAAGTTACAAACAACGTAAAACATAACTAAGATTAAAAATAGTTAACAACTATTACTTTTAGTATTGTTACTATAACTAAAACTTAAAAACATAACATAAAACGTAACTTTTATTCATTTTAAAGAAACATTAGATTTTTTAAAATCTGTAATCATTATAAATACAATAACATTGGCCGCATTCTAGCCGAAAAAGTGCTCTAGAACTGTTCCACAACTTTCGGGCTGAATGGTATGCTCTCACAGAACATGTTCCTTGAAATGTCACAATTTATATAGCGAAAATATTTTATGCTACTTCGCTACTTGAGCACTTTTTCGGCTAGAATGCGGCCATTGAAATACATTTTACAGGCACTTTAAGTTTGTTTTAAACCATTAATGACAACGTATGATATGTCATACGCGATGAAAGCATTTTTCAAAAATTCGCAGCCACTGTAAAGCTTTTGCTCCCAACAATGTGAGAAAGCCAAAAATATGATTTTTTCCATAAAAATTCTAAAATTTACCTTCAAAGTCTTTTTGTTTATTTTTTCCAGCCAGTTTTAAGTGCAGTATTTCAAATAAAAGTGAAAAATTCCACAAAGGTGAGCAATTTTTTTTTTTATAAACATCAAAAAGAAAGAAAATATAATTTAAGAAAATGCATTAGGTTAGAATTGAAAGGCTGCGCTACGAAATGAAAATTTTCCAATTTCTAATTTTTTAAGTTTTATTTTTATTTCTTAACTTAACGACCCCTTTATACATTTATGATCTTATACGTTTACACACTTCGCCACACCCAAATCCTTTGAATTTTTTCTTAAACTTCAGAGTTTTCCGTCTGACATTAATACAAATTAAAAATAAACGCAACGAGTTCTGGTGGTGAGCATTAATGGGTTAAGCTGTATGCACTCGCCTCAACTAGGCTGCCAACTGGCTCACTTCGAAATTAGATTCCTTAAAACAGTTTTTTATTTGCAAGTGTAGATAAATTTTTTCTAAATAAAATTCTGTTCAGACTCTTTTAATCCTGATGAAGATTATTTTGAATATATGAACTCTACACCCAGGTGTAGTGTTGGTCCTTGCAACGTTAAAATAGGCCCTGCCTAATTTTGGTTGCCGGCGCTTAAAAACGCTACTGTCAGAAAAATAAAAACAAAGCCGGCACTTAAGAGCGCCAGATGCTTTTAATTAATAAGGCAGCTAATAAATTCAGCTTTGAATCTTCAAATGAGACTGTTTATTTTGGGAAGCAATTACCTCTTTTATATCATCTTTAAATCTATTAACATATTGGAATTATAATTAGTTTAAGTAGAGGCATATAATAAATTAATTAGTGTAAGTAGTGTAGCAATCTTTTTAGTACTTAACTAACATTAGTTTTTAATTTGTATTATTTGCTTTAAACTAGAATTGAGTAATTTGTTGTAACGTTAATTTTTCAGTGTTGGTGAACGTTAAATTTAGTGTTGTTAATTAACTAGCGTAAGTAGTATAGCAATATTTTTATAACGTTAATTTTTAATTACAATTGTTGTTTTAGCTTAAATGAGTAACTTTTAATAACGTTAATTTTTAGTGTTGGTGAAAGTAAGTTTAATTTAAAATGAACGTTGATAGTTTAAGTTTGAATTTTAACTGTAGTAAGATATCTTAGTTATATTTTATATATATTCACTACACCCCTAACCTTTAGAAAAAAAATTATTTTTTGTACATAAAATAATTTTTTTATATATATAGTAAATAAAATTCTTGTTAATATAAATAAATTTTTATATAAAATTAAGTAAATAAATGTTTTGTTTACTTAAATTAAATTAATAGATTAATAAAGTGTATTAATAAAGAATATATTAAAATATATAGAAAAATATATACAAGTTAAATTTTATATAATACAAAATTCAAGCATTTTTTTATATCCATTTCATAAGCATGTTATTACGATATTCTTTACTTTTTCCATTTATGTCTGTTATTGAATTTACTCCATTTCTTTTTAAAATTCTATAAGGACCATGATTGGTGCTTGATACTTTCTTCTATTCATTGTTTTAACTATAACTAAATCTCCTACGTTTAGCTTCAACTCTTTAATTATAGTATTGTTTTCAACTCTTTTCGCTTTTATTGTGTTTATTAAATTTCTTGCTTTTTCACATGAAAACTTTAACCGTTGTTTTAATTCTTGTACGTAATCTGCAGTGTTGTAAAATTTAGTTTCTTTTAAAATTTCATCGTTTGGCAAGTAGGGCAGCTTTCCAAAAATAAGCTTATAAGGCGAATACTTTACGTCAACATGAGGTGTTCGATTATAGGCAAATGAAAAGTAAGGTATCCAGTGATCCCATTCATCATTTTTACAAAAATTCATTGAGAACTCTATGGTTCCTTTCTATCGAACCCAAAGTTTCGTGATTATAAGGAGTACTGAAAATTTGCCGTATGTCTAATAATTTACATATTTCTGACATAAGTTGGTTTGTAAATTCTGTACCCTTGTCAGATTTCAAAGTCTTAAAATGTCCGTAAATAAGTATAAAGTTGTCTACTAGTGTTCGAGCTACCGTTTCGGCGTCTTTAGTTTCCATAGGGCATGCTTCTATGTATTTAGTTAGATCACATTGAATTGTTAATATGTAACGAAAGTCATTCGATAGACGTAGTGGTCCTACCGTATCTATGGATACTACTTCGAAACTGCTCTCTGGTGTGTCGGTGATTGTAAGTTTTTCTTTCGTATGTTTAGTTTGTTTGTTAATTTTACATTATTCGCAATTTAGTATATGTTGTTTAGTCATTTTGTTCATGTTTTTCCAGTTATATCTTTGTTTGAGTTTCAAAACTGTTTTTCCTCCCTGTGCCGAGTTGTATTCGTAGATAAGTTTATTTTGTGTTTCTCTATCTAGCATTTTTTTTGGTTCATTGTATAGTAAAATTTTTACATTTTCTTTATTTCTTTTTAATTTGTTATATATATTTTTGAGTTTATCCATGGCCATGGTTTTAAATATATTATCATTTTTTATATTTAAAAGCTTTTATGTTTAAGTTATACATTCTTGATGACAGTTTTTCCAGGGTCAGCTGTGTGAACAATGGGTTATCACTGCATCTTGTAATTACTTCTTTATCATAAACTTCTATTTTGGTACCTTTATAATTTTTGTGTGTAATAAATTTAAGTTTTTTTATATTGGTTATGTCGGATAGAGATGCACATTCCCAAACGAAATGTTGATCAGTGGCGACATGTTCTAACTTCACTGTCGAAGCGAACATCGAAGCGAAGTTTTCGATCTGGCAGTATGTTGTAATATTTTCGTTCGACAGGCGATTTGGTTTGTTTCGAAGTTATGTTCGAATATTTAACAGCTGCACGCAAGCTTTTTTCTGATACTTGGCACGCTAAATAATGTGAATCAATATTTTTAAAAATTGTTTTATTAATAAAAAATGCAATTTAAACCAAAAATTATAAATTAGTTATTTTCAACAAATAACATTGTTTGGAAAAAATAAAGTCAACTTAATTTGAACAAACAGTTCTAAGGTAATCATATATATACTTTTATTAAAGACACTTCTTTTATCATTTCACTAACTTAAAATCATTATTTAACACTTCTATGGTAAATAAATAATATATAATAAATAAAACCATGCTTAAATGGATAAATATTTCCACTTATATTTACTTCGCTTCTCGATCACTGTCACCAAAATAAAGTGATATTTTATCGAAAATATCGCCTGTCGAAAGCGTTACAACATACCGACTTTCGATAATTTCGACAGCTTCGAAACTTTCGAAGTTACAACATGTAGCCACTGGCTTATCGTTGGAAGAATCTGGAAAAATTTTGTTTTGTTCTTGTTTTGTTCATTTAAGTTTTTTTTTCATTTTTCTTGTAATTGCTAGAATTTCATTTTCATTCTCTATTGGAATCATAGCTTGTAAAGTTATGCATTTGTATTCATCTTGCCTTTCTTGTAGATGATTTCAAAGTCGTAGTCGCAAAGGTCAAGTCTGATGCATGTCATCTTCGACGATGTGTTTTTGTGGGAAAACAGTGATATTAAAGGTCGGTGGTCAGTTAGTGCCAAAAATTTTCGCCCGTATAGGTAAGGTCTAAAAAAATGTATAGCCCCATTTATAGCCAGTAGTTCTTTTTCTATAACTGGTTTGTTTAAGTCGTGTTTGTTTAACGATTTACTTGCGTATGCGATTGGTAAATCGGAACCTATTTCTCCTTGCGAAAGGACTGCACCAAGAGCATAGTTTGATGCGTCAGTGGTTAATATAAAAGGTTTGTTGAAATCTGGAAATTTAAGTATCGGTGGATTTAATAATTTAGTTTTTAATTCTTGAAAGGATGTTTCGCAGTTTTCATCCCAAACAAATTTTGTATTTTTCTTTAAAAGATTATTTAAACTTTTTGCTATGTCACCAAAGTTTGGTATAAATCTGCGATAATAATTACAAAAGGCTACAAATCTCCTAACTTCATCTGCGTTAGTAGGTACTGGGTATTTTTTGATGACATCAGTCTTTGCTGGGTCCGTTTTAATCCCATTGGCAGTTATTAAATGGCCAAGGTATTTTACCTCTGGTTTCAGAAAGCAACATTTGTCCACGTTTAGTTTCAAATTATATTTTTGCAGTCTTTGAAATACTTTGGATAAATTTTCGTTGTGGTTTTTCAAACTACACCCAAATACTATAACGTCGTCCACGTATAGGAATGCTTCTGCATCCAGTCCACTCAGCGCTATTGTAATCATTCGTTGAAAGCTGTGAGAGGATATTTTTAATCCAAAAGGTAGTCTTTTGAATTGAAAATGTCCAGTTCCTGTCGAGAAGGCTGTTAGTGGGCGAGAGACCTCATGTAAGTTGATTTTGTGAAAAGAGCTAGTCATATCAAGCGTCTAAAAGTATTTGGCTCTTCCCAGTTTATCAAGCACATCTTCGATTTTTATCAGTGGAAATTTATCGTTAACTATTTTTTCATTTAGTTTTCTATAGTCTACCACCATTCGCCATTTCTTTTCATCATTTGTTGATTTTTTTTGGAACAGCAAGCAGTGGCGAGTGTCCGGACTGACAGAATGTTCAATAATATTATCTTTTAAGAGTTGGTCTACTACTCATTTATTTCTGTCATTTGTGTCTGCGGCAGTCTGTAGTTTTTTATATAAACCGGTGTTGAGTCTGTTGCTTGAATATGTTGTGTATAAAAGTTATTTGCACTAAGTTTTTCTCCTTTGAGCTGAAAAATGTCTTGAAAGTTCGTAATAATGTCAACTAGTGATTGTTTAGCTTGTGGGTCATTGTGTCCGACATCTAGAATTTTTAACAATTTATTCAATCACCAAGGATCCTTTTTAATTTGTTTTCTGTTTGTATTTAATATATCATAATCTTTTAATGGTTTGATTTAATAGCTGAAATCTTCTAAAGTTACTATCTCATCTGTTGTGTTTAAGATTTTAATATGTGCTATACCTTTCTCTGGTATTAAGCAATTTTCTAAAAAAATTCCCTCCGTCTGTGTTAATAGGAAAGTTATTATCTACAATATGAAAGGTATGATTTATTTCTTCTTCCTCTATGACTAAGATAAGATTAGTCGTACCTTAGCATTCTATGGATTCCGTAGTTATACCGGTTAGTTTTGAAATGTTTTCTGTATTACTTTCTTTTGTGTTATTTATCTTGCAAATTGAGACATCTGCGTCTGTATCAATCAAAAAGCTTAAAATGTTATTACTTTCTGTACATTTTAATTTAATGCAGTTTTTAAAATTTTCTGAAATTTTGTATATTAGTTTTGGCCTCTTCGGATAGTAGTTTCTGCCATCCGGCCATTGTAGTTTCCCTGTCTATTATTGTTCCGTCTGTATTCGTTATTGTTTTGGTGTCCGTTTGTGTTGTTTTGACTGAAATTATTAAAATTGTTAGGATCGTTATTGTTTGTATTGTAATTTCTTTCTCTTTGGATAATATTATTTCGGTTATAGTTGTTAAAATCATTATTGTAGTTGTTGTTTCTGTAATTTCTGTTTTCGTATCTGTTGTTCTGTCTAGAAAAATTATTGTCTCGCTGTCCTTGATTAATGTTATCAGACCTGTAGTTTTGTCTAAAAGAATTGTGTTCTCTAAAATCTGTGTTGATATTTCTATTTGTTCTATTGTGTATATGAAATATGTTTGTTTTATTTAAATTTAAGCTTTTTTCAGCTGTCATGCATGTGTCTATTGCTTCTTTATATGTTTTTGGCGCATAAGCCAATAGAATGTGTTGGTACTCTATATTTACGCCTTTCGTAAAAACATTTAAAGCCATGCTTTCGCTTATTTTATATATAGCATCTTTTGCTTCCTGTGTTTTATTTGTCCGTGTCTTTATTTCAAAGTTGCTGAGTTGGTCGCAAAGTTCACATATTTTTTCTCTGTAATCTGCTATATTTAAGTTATTTTGTTTAATTGTACCTAACTCCGTTTGTTTATGCAAATTCACTCTGCTTGTATTACGAAAGCTAGTTCGTAAAGAAAGTACGTGGTGGCTTTTAAATTTCACTTTAACAAACTTTATTTTATATTAAAATCTAAATATTCTTAAAAACTATCAATAAAACTGTATTAGATCAGCGTGGACTAAATTTAGTATTAGACTTTAAATGAGTTTAATTCAGAAAGAAATTATTATTCTAAGCAGGCGAGCTCGCGTCCGTGAATTAATAGTGATTCTTGTAAACTGTTTTGTCCGTTCGTAAAGCTAAAGTTAAGAAGCGAACATTTGTCATATTAGCAAGGTACATAATAAGATCATGCGATTAAACAGTTAAGTAATAAATGCTTATATACAATGATAACCAAATTCTCAAAGAAACCACAGTAGTGGTCATACTAATAAGAACAAAATAAATTTTAATAGAGCCAAACTACTTGGTCGTCAACATTCCGCCAGCCTTGAACGACGTTCAAAAATCCTTTGGAAGGGGGTATAGTTTTGTTATCGGTCTCTTATATACACCAGATTGAGTTCGTATAGTAGCAACACGAACAAGTCCATCTGTTCCAGCGTAGGTATCCATGATGCGACCCAATTTCCAGCGTGCGGGAGGAAAATTATCTTCTCGTATTAGAACGACATCTTCAACTTTGAGTTTGGGTTTCTCTTTCAGTCACTTAGCTTTTGGTTGAAGCGAGGAGAGTTATTCGGTTGACCAGCGACCCTAAAATGATTGAGTTAGTTATTGGATGAGTCTCCATTTGGTCAGTGCAGACAATTTAAAATGGTTGGCATCACATTCTGGCAATGCATTCAGTGGTCTCCCAATGAGGAAGTGTCCCGGAGTGATGTAAGGTAAATCCTCTGAATCAGTGTAGACTAGCGGACGGGAATTTAGGACGGCTTCAATTCTAGCTAAGAGAGTTGACATCTCCTCATAATTTAAGGCAGCTTGACCAATGACTCGGCAAAGATGATATTTCATGCTCTTGACCGCAGCCTCCCACGTTCCTCCAAAGTGTGGGGCACCAGGTGGGATGAAATGCCATTGCACACCTTTGGAAGAAAGAAATTCGGAAACATTAGTATTATAATCAAGAGATGTTACCAATTTATTGAGTTCTCCCAATTTTTTCGCAGCTCCAACAAAGTTGGTTCCATTGTCGCTGTGGATATGGGCACAGAGACCACGTCTAGCAACGAAACGATCTAGTGACGCCAGGAATGCATCCGTGCTCAGGTCGCTTACTAGTTCCAGATGTACAGCTTTGGTAGTAAGACATATAAATACAGCAACATATGCCTTAATTAATGGAGCCTTCCGTCCACAATGTTGTTTATAAAGGAATGGGCCAGCGTAATCACCGCCAACATCATGAAATGTATATGTAGCACTGACTCGAAATTTTGGCAAATTTACCATAATTTGCTCAGTTGCCCGAATCTGGTAACGATGGCAGCTTCCTCATAGACGAATAACTGATTTAATCAATTCCCTAGCACCAATAATCCAATATTTCTGACGCAGGGTAGCAAGTAAAAGTGTAATCCCAGCATGAAGATTTTTTAAATGATAATCTCGAACTATTTTGCAGGCGATTGGGCTATCCTTATGCAGAATTACTTGATGCTGATTCTCATAGGATAATTCAGCTTGGTCTAGTCTTCCTCCAACTCTTAAAATTCCATTAGTATCCAAGAATGGTGAAAGCCGTTTTAGTTTCTTATTTGATGCTACCATTTTACCTTGTCGAAGATCCTTGATCTCATTAGCAAAGTTAATTGCTTGGTAATAAATGTAGGTTTGGTTCTCAGCTAACCTTAGTTCATCAATTTGTAAAGGCACATAAATTTTACAGTTTGTTTTAAATATATTGCAGCTTCTACGGCAATATGCCAAGGCTCTAACTATTTTAGGCCAGCTAGAAATACGTTCGTTGATCGTAGCAATGACGTCATAATCACATACTATTGTAGTTAGAACAACTTGAATTATGGACCGAATTTGTAGTTAGGTTCCTACACTTTGTTGGCCATTCATGTTCACCCTTTTGTAGCCACACAGGACCTGTAAGCCAAATAGGATGATTAATTAGTTGAGATAATTTGATACCTCGGCTTGCACAATCAGCGGGGTTCTGCAAAGACGATACATGATTCGATTTAGCCGTTGGAAGGGTCTCCAAAATATACGATGTCCTATTGCTTATAAAGGTTTTCCATTTGCGTGGATGCGATGACAGCCAGGCCAGAGTTGTTTTACTATCGGACCAACATATGATGTCCATGTTTTGCAAGCTGATGATTGTAGATAAATATTCGAATAGCTTAGCGAGAAGATATGCCGCACATAATTCTAGCCTTGGAATTGAAACTTCATTAATTGGTGCGACCTTAGTTTTTAGCCATGACAATATTTGTTGATACTATTCCATCAGTTAATATCCTTCGGCAGTAGATTACAGCTGCATACGCTACATTCGATGCATCACAAAAGCCGCGATATTGTACTCTGTCTTTTGTGGAATAGATAATTCTAGGAATATTAATATGATTCAGCAAATGGAATTCATCAAAAAATAAATGTGCTTCACAATCAACTTCACTGGGTAAAGGGTCATCCTAGTCCAGTTTTAATAGCCAGAGCCGCTGAATTATTATTTGGACAGAAATAATAGCAGGTGAGATCCAGCCAAGAGGGTCAAATAGCTTGGATATTTCCGAGAGCAAGCTGCGCTTTACGTCAAGACACAAGCTTCTACTGTCAACTTTAAAAGAGAAACAATCAATTCGAGGTTTCCAAATCAAACCAAGAATACTGAGTGTCATATCTGACGGAACATTGGTGATGGATTCAATTTTGTCACTATCTGGAATGCCATGCAGTATAGAAGCATCGTTAGCAGCCCATTTGCGCAACAGGAACCCGCCAGTCTTGAGCAAGCAATTTAGCTGTGAAACAAGCTCTTGAGCTTCTTCTATTGAGTTGGCGCCTGCCATACAATCGTCCACATAAAAACTCTCTTAGGACCCTAGACGCTAGAGGATACCTTTTACCTTCATCTTCACTCAGTTGTAAAAGTGTACGTATTGAAATAAATGGTGCAGGCTTAGTACCATAAGTTACGGTTGTGAGTCGAAAATGCTGAATATCTTCATCAACACTTTCACGCCATAAAATACGCTGATAATCCCGATCACATGATTGAACGTTAATCATCTTAAACATCTTTTTAATATCAGCAGTGACGCAATATTGAGTGCATCGAAAGCGAAGAATAACAGCAAAAAGGTCTTGATGCAATGCTGGACTCTATAGGGTGTCATTTAATGAGTGACCATTATTAGATTTATTGGAACCATCAAACACAACGCGTAGTTTTGTTGTCAAGCTAGAATCCTTTACAACAGCATGGTGTGGTAAATAGAACACATTTGTGTCTGGTTGCTTTACTTGTTCGGGCGGCACTCGCTCCATATGACCTAGTTCGAGGTATTCAGTCATAAAATTTTTATAATCTTCGTATAACTTCAGATTTGCTTTAAATTTTCGTTCCATAGATTTTAATCTGCTTAAAGCAGTTAAATAGGAATTTCCTAACTGAAGTGGATCAACCTTAAAAGGCAGTCGAACACTATATTTTCCATTATTTATTCTGATGAAAGTGGAAGTAAATATGTCTTCAGCGAATTGGTCTTCATCAGCGAAGGGAAGCCTTTTGTCCGGTATTTTTTCAATCTCCCAAAATTTCCGTAATTGTTTCATTAAGGTCTTCTTTTGTTGTAGTTCCTGTCATTAGATGACAAGCGCTAATTGAATCTTGGAAGTAGCTTGTTGCACACACGACCCAACCAAATACAGTATTTTGCGCTAATACTTGTTCATGCCTTCTAACCTGACCTTCTCGTAATAGTGAAAAGAAATAATCAACACCTATTAAAATATCAATTTTTTTAGGTTTATTAAACTGTGGATCTGCTAACTTCAGGTCTTTTATTTGATCCCAAAAGTCTATTGATACAGAGGTATATGGTAATTTCGAAGTAAGTGACTTAAATACAAAGGCATGAATGATAATTATTTCATTAAACTTATCAGAATATAGTTGCAACTGAACGGATCCTTTTGATGAACCTGCTTGGATATTTCCCAATCCGCTAACGAATATTTTTACATGTTTTTCTAGGCAGGCCTAATCGTTGAGCGCAGGATTCAGAAATTAAAGTATTCTGACACCCAGAATCGAGGAGCAGGTTGCATATTTGGAAGTTGCCTAGGTTATCTTTAATTAAAACTTTCGCTGTTGGTAGTAATAAGGTTATTGGATGACTTAATGCAGTTGAAGCATTGAATTGTAATGTATTTACCTCTGCTTGTGGAGATTTTGAGTCAGCAGCTAGACCAACTTCAGTCCCAAACTAACCTAATACCTTAACAGCAGCTGTAGCTCTAGGTGCTGGAGGATCCCGAAGCTTGTCTTGATCCGTGTGAATAAATGAATGATGTCTCGACTTGCAAGTCTGGCAAACATACTTAGAAGTACATGTTTGTGCGCTATGATTTGACTTTAAACAATTCAAGCACAACTTATTATCCTTCACGAAGCTGATACGGTTTTGGACATTCATTTTAAGAAATCGCGGGCAGTAAGAAAGATGATGATTTTCTGAACACGCCGAACATTTTCTTTATGACGTGATAGCATATGCACGAACAATTTTACTTCGACCACCAGAAGATTTAAATTCTTGGTTTATTTCCTTTGAATGGGTACGGTCTCTAGAGCGTCGCATCGATTGTTTAGAAAATCAAGAAATCATTCAACCGAAGGAATTGTGATCTTATTGCTGTATTCCGCCCAAGCTTGGTGAGTTTCTCTATCTACCTTTTGTAACAGCAAATGAATCAGCCATGGATCTCGCCTTTCAGCTTCTGCACCTTGTGCTCTTAAGCCTCGAAGAAGTTCGTCAGCTACGTTGGACACGTTCCGCAATTGTGTAAATTGACCGGACTCAGCCCTTTGAATCATCAAAACTGTAGAAATGAATGATTCTACTACCAGAGACGGCTTGTCATATCTTTCTTTTAATTTAAGACGAGCCTCAGTGTAATTCCGGTCCGTCACAGCAAGATGACGAATAAGTATGGCTGGTTCACCCTTCAAAAATCCCTTCAGGTATTGGAACTTCTGAGCTTCCGTTAGCGAATTATTGTTGTGAATACATCAATTAAAAATGTCGAACAACGACTTAAATTCTGCATATTTTCCATCATATACAATTATGTTCAGCTTTGGTAGACGCACATCAGCAGCATAGTTGTGGCTTTCATAATGGGAAGAGATTCCTATACCCTCTAGCAGCGGGGCTTGCGGGTCGCGTCGCAGTACAAATGTGTCATTTGTAACAGGACACATTGATGCGAATTTGTCAAGAAACGATGCTTGCGAATCTAGCAGCTTCTTAACGACGTCATGATTTATCATGGTGGAACTAAAGTCATCACCAACTTTAGGCAACCTGGAATCAATAAATTCAACGAATTTGGCCTTCATTTGAAAGAAGCTGTCTTCCCACTTTTCGACGTCGTTTATATGCGCTGCATTGCTTTCACCTAAAGCAGCCAACTGCATGTCAAGCAATTGCAGTTTATTATAATAATCGTCCAAACTTTCTAATCTGCAGCGAAGATCGTATATTGACGTCTCGCTGTCCAATTGTTGAAGAAAGTGTTCCAATCTCAATGCTGAAAGTTTTATGTGAAGCCACTTCTTATGCAGCTCCTCCATTTTGTTTTATTTAATATTAATATTTGTAACAAAGTGCAAATTTATGGCGTAAGCATGTGCCGAGGATTTAGTTCAATTAAATTTGATTGTTTATTCCAGTGCGCAGTGTTGTTAACCGATAAGTATAAGACACAAGAAAAAGGTACGATGAACGTTAGCGATACGCGTTGTTGTGACAAAACGACAGTTCAGTTCAGTTATGAACTAGTCTTGTTAGCTAACAGTTTTGAGCACACGACTAATTTTATATAAATGTAGTTTAAGAGAGAAGCAACGAATCTCTTGTATAGACAATCGACCACACGACGATGGTTCAGTCTTTGCAATGTTAGCTTAGATTTGAACACGCGACGAATTCAATGCAATTGAATTAAACAGAGCAGCAACGAATCTCTTGTATAGAGTTGACTGGAAACCACACGACGGAGGTTCAGTAAGGTGGGTCACCAAAAAAAGTTTGCGGAGTCACCACCTAAAATGAAAGTTTATTTTGAGACAAATTTAATGGCTTCAAAAATTTTTTTTTTAGTGGTCCCGAAGTTTTCCCCAAATGGTCATTTTGGTAAAACGTCCATAACTTTACCAGTTTACAACCGATCGCAAAAAAAAAGTATATCGTTGAATAGATCTTAGCTAGAGCTTTAAATCTTTCTTATAAGTAATTTACCTCCGATGCCATCTTATACTAGATAATCAAGTTTTTCGTTTTATTTCCCTAGGATGAATATAATTTTTGATTTTTTTTTTTAAGAAGATAAAACTTTAGAAAAAAACGCTAAACTTTTCCGAAGAAACTTTTTAATTTCACTCATAGGGAAAAAAGTTACAGCGCATCAAATTTTTGATGAAGCTCATATTTGTTTTTGGTCGTTAGTCTTCGGTTCGGCTCTATTTGCCTTTAGAATTACTTCGTTTATATTCGGCTTTGTTCGTTAATCTTCGTTTTTCATAATAAATTTGTTCACAGTCGGTCTGTTTTTTCGAGCCAAATCAATTTTATTACATTAAGCTACTTTTATACAAATTTTTGAAACTTCTCTAGCAACTGTGTTTGAAACTTCTGATATCATATCTTCTTTTGCTGGATCAGGAAAATCTTTACATTAAATCTCATCAAAATCGCTCCAGTCGTTGAGCCACAAACATATTTTTGCATAAAAATAAACAAGCAAGCAACAACTAAGGGAAAAGGCATACAAACTCACGCACAAGCGACAAAATATTTTCAGTTTTAATATGCTCTACATCATTCAAACAACTTTTATCCAAATATCATTGCAAGAGCTTAATTTTTGACAAATTCGAGGCCGTGCTTTGTGATGTTTGTTTACTAAGGCTAGTCGATCAGCTGTTTGCCATCTGGCTCTCTCAAGTGATCCACATTGCATTCTCTGCTGCAGTTTGTTTAAACTCCGGCAAATAAGACAAATTTTAGTATCCATCAGAGGACACACTAACAAAAAGCATTGAAAAAAATGCAAAAAGATGAAATCAATTGCGAAAAATAATAAAATTTATCATGGTTTAATAATATTTTGATGTTTCGAAATTATTACATGAACAAATCGCTCGGTGTTTTGAGAGTGACACAAAAATTCTGTAAATGTAACACGATATGAGTGAATCAAAACATTGTTTGATTTAATTATAAACGTTTACCTGGAATATTAATTATTTCGTCAGACAACTTGAATTCGTTAAGCTTGTCTTGCAAGAAAAACTGTACAATTGGCGGTTCAGCAATTGGGAAATGATCCCAGTAAATCATGTTTGTGTATGAATCATTGTCAAATTATAAGTCCTTCTTGTGGGATGTTAAACTTGCGTAGCGTTGCGGGTGGTTCAAGACGTGCATTTAAAATTTTTTCAAATGCTTCACAACGTACACATTGATCAGGATCTGTTATCATGGACAACATTATATTTTCCGGATGGAAAAAATACGCATTATTTGCAATTGTTGGACGAATGGTAAATTGAACGTCCATCGGTAACTGACGGATCCAAGTAATGTATTGAAATACATGCCGACTTCCGTGAATAGCAAGAGGCTGGCTCTTGACAAGAAACCAGAATGGAGCATACACTTTAACTATAAACTCTACCAAAATTTGTAAATTTGGAGAGGGATGCCTCTTAGTAACATAGAGGCGCAAGATTCTACCAGCGGTTGTTAACCAACGTGCTGAACTAACTGGACCGGGCTTTTCTCTTGCTAATCGTTCATCGCAAACACCGTTGTTGACAGCAACAACCATTCGATATAAATATTTTTGATCATCGCGTATATGCCAGGAATCAATATTTTTAGGCATACAGCCCATAGCAATTGGCACAAAACCTTGCACGACCTTAAACAAATAAAGGAAAAATATAAAGTATTTCATCAGATTGCACTTAACGAAAAACTTACTGGATATCTTTCACAATTCAAAATTTCTATTCCGAATTCGCCAGGCCAGATTCCAGGTCCCTTTTGTTTTCCAAAAAACTTTTTTCCCAATGCATTTAACGGCAATTCGTTAAAATGAAACAGGCACACAAACCACTGCAATGGCCTTTGAAGGTATCGTTCCATAAATGATATAACACCATTTTTATGTCCAGTATTAATCACTGTCCCATCGCAACTGATCGCCACCAAATGATCCAGAAGGTAGTTTTCTTTTACCAAAAAATCAACTATGGCCTTTTGAATTTCCTCGCCAGTGCCCACAGTTGGTGTTGTGTAGCCGATAAATTTGGATCCTGGCTCCTTAAGTATAGTCACGTGCTCCTCGGTAACTCTCACTAATCTTATTTTGTTTAAAACCTCCTTCTTCTTTAAAGTTAGTTCTTTTTTGCCATCGAAAGAAATGCATTTTAATAAATTTTGGCATTGTGATGCTGCTCTAGCTTCTGCTCTGAATTTAGCTCTTTCCCGTTGAATTTTATTTTTGTCGATAATAAGATTGTCCAGATATTGTATCATTTTCTCGGCAACACCTTCTGACAAATTTTTTTTTGACTTGGTGGCCAGCGAAATTTTTAAATCTTTAATCAACATTGTAGCATGCAGGGATCCGAAACGGTTTGAAGTATCACTTCGGTCTAATGCAGCAGAGAAATTTGAAAGCCGAATGTCTGCTACTTTCAATTCTGATTCTATTTGGGGAAGAATTTCTCGTTGACTTTCTTGAAATTCCTCTTCGTCACTTGAACCAGGATTATACCGAGCGGTAGTCGTGGATCGTTCAGAAACACCAGAAAAAACATTTTATTGCAGTTCGCAGCTCTCAATATCACCAGCTATTTCTACATCGCCAACATTTTCGAACTGATCCTCGAATGACAGTAACCTTGGTCCACATTGGTCGATGAAAAATTTCATTGCACTGATCGGAATTCTTTGAGTAGCAGGGCATTTACAGGTTTGGTTTACAACGTCGCATTTGCATTTCGAAAGCAAAAATATTTTGTTCCATTCACTTGCTTCAAATCTATCCGGATGTCTTATAAAATCGTCATACTTTTTTAAAAGATTTGTAATTTTTTTTCGTATTGCTGTTTTCCCAATTATTGGAATATTTGCACGATTCCACAACTGACAGAGTGTTTTAATAGTGCCTGCAATATAACATGAAAGTTTAAGATGTTTGGCGACACTTTCGGTTCCTTCATGCTTAAGAAACATCATGTACTCAATAACATCGCGATTAGAAGGCAGATTTGATAAATTTAAGTCACATTTAACGAAAGGCATGTTTTCAAAGTTAATTCGGAAGTTCCACAAAACAATTAAGTCACTACACTTCGATTAATTTTTACCGACAGATCCAACTTGGAAATAATAACATATATTAAGCTTTTTTTTCAATGCTTTTTGTTAGTGTGTCCTCTGATGGATACTAAAATTTGTCTTATTTGCCGGAGTTTAAACAAACTGCAGCAGAGAATGCAATGTGGATCACTTGAGAGAGCCAGATGGCAAACAGCTGATCGACTAGCCTTAGTAAACAAACATCACAAAGCACGGCCTCGAATTTGTCAAAAATTAAGCTCTTGCAATGATATTTGGATAAAAGTTGTTTGAATGATGTAGAGCATATTAAAACTGAAAATATTTTGTCGCTTGTGCGTGAGTTTGTATGCCTTTTCCCTTAGTTGTTGCTTGCTTGTTTATTTTTATGCAAAAATATGTTTGTGGCTCAACGACTGGAGCGATTTTGATGAGATTTAATGTAAAGATTTTCCTGATCCAGCAAAAGAAGATATGATATCAGAAGTTTCAAACACTTCGGAAAACTTCGGGACCACTAAAAAAAAAATTTTTGAAGCCATTAAATTTGTCTCAAAATAAACTTTCATTTTAGGTGGTGACTCCGCAAACTTTTTTTTTTCCCATATGGGAGTAGAATTAATTTGATTAGTCCTATTTTCCATTAATCACGACAAATCCTATCATATTTTATATTAAATTTTAATTTTAAAAAAAAATTCCCTTTCAAAATTCTTTTAAATTTAACAATTTCCATAAAATCATAAATAACTTAAGAATGTTGAACCTATCTAATAATATTTCTAGATTTTTTTTTTCAATTATTCTTAGTTTTTTATAAATTTTAAGAAACATATATTTTCTTACATATGTTGGATCCGTTTCCATTGCAGGGTATTTTATAAACGACATTTGATTTTTCTAATTTATCTAATCTGGTTTTTGTGTTGGAGAATAATTGTTTTAATGTGTTATTGTTTTTTAGTGCGATATTAAATTTTTCTTTGTCGTATATGTTTGAGTGAATCACTCTATTAGAGAAACCGGGAACATGTGTCATTGGCCGCATTCAGCGCAGACAACAGTTGGCAACTGTTGTGTACAAATTCGCTGAATGGTACAAATTTGGTAGCGCTAACTAAAACTGATAAAGTAGCGAACGCCTTTTAATCGAGCGAACAAATTCTATGCTACATGAACGCAACTGTTTGCTTAACTGTCAGATGCTGTTACTGACGCTGTTAAATTAATAAACGCAGAAAGAACGCAGCAAATTTAAATGAGAAACCTTTGCAATTGACTTAAATTTACATACAAATTAAATTGAATCTAACTTCTGACGTGTAAAGTAGCAACGCATTCAGAGAAAAACATCGTGAACTAAGGTAGCGCTACCATTACAGTTCACAACAGTTGTCTGCGCTGAATGCGGCCATTATTTTTTATATCTTTGCAGTTTTTTCAACATTTCCCTCGTCGAGTTTATTTATTACGTTTTTTATTATATTTGTCGCTATTTTGTTAGGAAAACTGTTGTTTTGTAATATTTTATGTGTCTTTTTAATGTTGTTCTTATGGTATTGTTTGTCACTTATTTTTAACACTCTTTTGGCAAAGGTTTCTTTTGTAGGTTTCTGATACCAGTCAAACTTTATTTTATTTTGCGTCTTTGTTATCATGGTGTCTAAATATGGTAATTTGTCTTCTTCTTTTTCTAGTTCTAGTGTAAATTTTATTTGTCTATGTAACCGGTTTAATGCTTGTAGCGTGTCATCAACTGCATTTTTTCTGATGATACAAAATAAATCGTCGACATATTTTGTTACCAATCTTGGTTTAACCTCCAAATTTGTTAGCGATATGTCTTATAGGACCTCCATAACTGTGTCTGCTATAACAGGTGAAGCTGGTGATCCCATTGGCATTCCTTTTAACTGTTCGTAAGCTTCGTCTTTGTGCTTAAAATGTCTATTTTCCTTAATGCAAAAAGCCAATATTCCGAAAAATAATTCCTTTGGTATGTCAGTGTAATTTGTTATTTTGTCCCACTTCTGCTTCTGCTATGTCTATAGCTGTTTTTATTGGAATGCTGGAGAACAATGATACCACGTCAAAAGAGATAAGTGTTTCGTCATCGAAAATTTATGAGTTGTTAATCTTTGTTTTGAACTCGACGACGCACAGTGGGGCCGATGCTAATTTTACGTTGCAAAAATCAAACCTTCTGAACTAATGCAGCGATTCGAAAAATTTTAAAAGCACTTAATAGAAAACTTTTCAAGCTTTAAAATGAATGTACGTGCCAAGTATCCGTGGTGCTTCAATTTTCAAGGTCAAAGTTGAAAAATATTTCCGTGCATATTTTACCTGTAAAATTCGAATTAAAATTTGTTTTTTTTTTCATAAATGAACTCTTTTGTATATTTTCAATGACTTTATAACATTTTCTAACGTTTTAATGAGATTTTCTTACTTAAAAACATAAACTTAAAATTTTTATTTTTTGGTGATTTTTTTAGGTTAATTTTCAATATTTACTGTTGATGGCTGATTTTCATCAAAACAATCATCAACATTAACTTTAATATGTAATAAATTAAACATTTCGGAACTATAGTTGCTATCTTCCAAATCCTTTCGTGATCGCTTGTGTCTCAGCGATGCAATAAGTGGATCCGATGAGGCTGCCAGCATGTTAAAAAGGTCTTCATTTTGTCTAACCCGAGAAATTTTGAATGTATTATTGTATCTGAATCTTCTGTAGTCCTTGTTCTTACACTCCTGTGATTCTTCGGACAGCTCTCCAATTGGCAAGCACTGATATTCTATTAAGTCCTTTCCATGAGCCAAAATCCTATGTTAATGGTTAATTTTTTCTGAGGATACAATTCAGTCAAAAGTTGAGCTGTTTTTGATGCATATTCGGAAAATTTTGCACCATTTATCATTTCCTTGCAGTTTATTACATTTAGGATAACTGCCAACCTTTTAATGATCTCATGATAATAAGATGTGATTTTATCGTTTTCAAAAAATCTCCTTGACGTATTTCCATCATTCGTATTTCCGTATCCATGCTTTGGGCAGTCAACTTTTAATCTTTAATCTAAAAACTAGCTTCCGAGAGAATTCAGCTTGTATAATTTGCTTTCTTCTTTGTATATCCTCACGTTTTTGTGAGTCTTCCGTTTTTGTTTCTCCTAGCCAAAGAAGTGTATAGGCTAGCTTCAGAATAAATTCCATACACTTTATTCTGCAATGCAACGGAGAAATTCCATATTCGTAGCAGTTCTCCTCAGTCGTTGAAGTGTCTAAATTGTTAAAATCTTTTTGAGTTTCTTTACAAATAGGACACCTTAAAGTTGAGGAGGTATTTGTAATTTCACTTAAAACTTTTCCATCAATCATTGTGAGGAAAAAAACAAACTTAACCGTGAATGTTTTCCAGTTTTGCTTTGAAAAACAGTAGGTAGTTGAGTAGAACACAGTAGTAGAAAGTTGAGGTGACCAAACAGTATTAATTAGGTAAAAAACAAAATAAACATAAGGTATTGATTTACATTCAAACAGGTAAACATTGAAATCCAAAAAAAGAACCACACAAGTCAGGTAGTATTTATAATACAACATTACGCAATGTAATCAATCAACAACACCCACGCAGCATCCAAAATTGCATTCGCTCTTCTTCTTCCTTATACCTGCCGCGAATTTTTAACGCGAGATTCACCTAGTTTTATATCTGGCATTTTTACATCGCACTACTTCGCACATTTAAACTATATACAGTCACACAGATATATATACGTACCCCCCTCAAAAACTTTTTTCTAACCAAAGTATAAGCTTTCATTACAAAAAAATTATATAGGATAAATCTGTACTTAAAATAAAATAAAACAATAAGTAAAAATTTCAAAAACAAACGATTTATTAAAAAAAACACAGATTTTCATTTTCGCAACACAGAAAAGTATACATACTTCTTACAAAATGTTTAATGGAAACAAAAATAAAGAAAAACATAGTATTTTGTTGGTCCGCCATTGCTCTCTAAAACTGCGCTCAATCGGTTTTTCATCGAAAATACTAGTTTTGTTGTTGTTTGCATTGTAATTTTCGACCATTCTTTCATAAGTGCATTTTTAAGATCATGTTTGTTTTTTATTGTTCTTTTTCGAATATGGCGGTCCAACTCATCCCACAAATTTTCGATGGGGTTCAAGTCCGGCAACTGGTGAGGAGCTGCTTTGTTACATTGTTCAGCAACCACTCCTTAACAACAACCGCTGTGTGCTTGGTGTCGTTGTCTTGTTGGAAGTATCAGCTTTCCGTAAGACCCATTTTATGCACCAATTCCATCAAACTTTGTTGGAGTAGGTTCAAATATACGAATCGATCCATGTTTATGTCAATAAACACTAAGTTTCCTACCCCAGTTGCCGACATGCAACCCCATACCAATACCGATCCTCCTCCATGCTTTATTGTCGGAATTAAATTTTTCGGAGCGCCTCGTACTTTTTGCGCCATACCTTCTGCTTGCACAATCACATCCGAATAGCTTGAATTTGCTCTCATCGCTGAACACAACGTTCTTCCAAAACGTTTCATCTATATCAAAATTCAGCTTTGCAAAGTTAATACGTTTTTCATATTATTAGCACTAATAAACGGTTTTTTCGCGGAATGCGGCTATGAAATCCACTTCTCCTTAATGCACTTCGCATTGTTTCCGGGTGTACAGTAACAATTTCGGCATTTTCCATATCTTTAGCTATGTCTATTGCTGTTTTTTTTTCTATTTTTTCGGATTTAAGTTAGTATATGTCTTTTTGCACGTGTGTCAATTATTGGAGGGTGACCGCATCTGGGTTTGTTTTTCAGTGATTTGGTTTCATTATATTTTTTAATCACTGTTTGTACACTCGACTTTGGACGTCCAACTATATTTGTGATTTCCCGTAAAGATTTTCCATTTTTTTTATGCTTAATAATTAGTTCACGCACGTCAAAACATATTTCTTTAATTTTTGGACCCATTTGCAAAAGAAAATAATTAGCACTTGATCAGAAAGTGGTTAATATAAGACTAGAAGTCATAACTATCCATTAAAAAAATATACATTCATCATGCGATCGCTTTATCTTTAAACAACAGTTAAATGAAACTCTAGTATGAATACTTTTCTGTGTTGCAAAAAATGATGTTATATAAATTTAAATAGTAAATCACTTACAACCAACTATTTTCCAAAACCTTTTATTCAAGTTTTTTGCAAAAAATATTCCTGTAATTTTTTTTTCAAGGAAGTTTAAACTTTGGTCAAATATGAGATTTTTAGGGGGGTACGTATATTTATCTGTGTGACTGTACATATGATAGGTAAATATTTCACCTATCACGTGTATGTGGTTTCGTATTGACCCTAGTTGACCCTTGCTAGTTCTATTCCACCAAATTTCAAAAAGTACCAACATTTTTGTGTATTTTTAATATGTATTTCAGTAGAATTTAAAATTTATACAGCAGATTACTAAGAATAAACATACTTTTCAGATAAAATAAAAAGATTCAAGATCTATTGTTTAAATCGCCCAATATTCAGTTTGAAAGTTGCGAATTTTCGTAAAAATTTTTATTTATTCGTACTTACTAAAAATGTCTCAACTTTGAGGAGCTCTAGCACCCATAATTGTGAACCGACTTAAAAAATCTTTTGAATTCATAATCCTTGGAGTATTCTCTATCGATTATCTATTGATGTTGAAATTTGACATTGGCGTGGAAATTTGACATTTAACAATAATGTTCAACTAACACATTCAACAAACACGTTATACTAAGTATGTGTTAGTGTTAAGTCCACACCAAAATTTCACGTCATTTTTGCCAAACGCGTTTGTCCAAAAAAATTATTTTTGCAACGCTTTTCGGCCCGAGGCCCAACTGTGCGGCGTCCTTTACATTGTATTCCGAGTCCTTTGTTAAATTTTTAAGAATGCTTATGATAAATTTATGATAAATTTGCTAAGCCATTTTGAAATAAACTTAAAAAATCATGTTCCTTGTAAATATATTGGTTGGTGTAATAGTTGTAAAAAAATAAACTGTCAGAAGTTATAATTCACAACTACAATATAGAACACAACAATAGTGTACACTTTGCAGCAGGCAAAGCAAATGTATTAATGCAGTTGTCTAGTACGCGTTATATTCATAGTTCACTAATAAATTCTTATTATTTTCAATTAGAATAATTTATAAAAAAAATAATAAATTTTTAATTAAAAACAGTACCTTAATTTTTTTTAAATTATATATTTGGATTGTCAAAACATTTACTTAAAAAATATTTGTCATCAGTTAATTATTTAAAAATTTTTTTAAAATAACTTTTAAAAATTAAAATGTATTTGTGTCCTAAAATGTTTTATTTAAAGAAGATAACGGTTGGAAAACTGAGTGCTGTTTTTTTAGTTTAAATACTCAACCAGTTCCTTAAAATCAATAAGTTAAAAAAAAACTAAAAAAAATAAATCCAAATTATAAGTTAACAAATATTTGTGGATTCTTTAACTCTTTAAAATCACTACTTTTTGACAATATTATTGCTGTAGATTTTTTGTTTTTGAGCGTATAAAAAAATGTTTTTGTTAACACATTTATCAAAAGAATTTTATTTTTTGGTTTTATAAAAATTATTAAAGAAAAAAAGTTTTTATTATTTGAAAGAAAAAAATTAAATTGGATTTTTCACAGAATTTTGAAAATGATGAAAAATTTAAGAAATTGAAAAAAATTATCTAATTGAAAAAACTCGCACCGCCTTACGTTAACAAATTTCATAAGAACGTTTTATTGTATTGCAGTATCTATGAAAAAATCACGGGATTGTACCAATCGATTCTGTGTGAAATCTCATTTTGAAAAATAGTGCAAAATTAGTCACTGAAATTTTTTATCGTATTAGACTAAAAGTTGGTAATTAAGTTCATATTTCTAATGTAAGCAAATGTACCAAAAATGGGCATGGTCCCACCGTAGCTACGCCCTCTTTTAAGAAATCATAGAAAGGTTCCGAAACTTATGGACCGATTAAGCTAAAATGTTGGCAGTGGATTTGTTTCGAGTACGAAATGGTTTAGGAAAAATTAACACACCCCTTTCACCACCCATAAATCAACAAAAATTCTATATTTCAGACTAAATCAAATGACTGCAAGAAAATAAGAAGTATTTACCCGTAGCTCACCATTTCCATTTATATTATTTTTACCAGAAAAGGTCTAAAATATTAACTTTTCTCTAAATAAGGAGGCCAAAAGTTTTTTTGCAAAAAAAATATTGAAATTTTAATTTTTTAAGCTCTTTCATGTGCTCTTTTAAAGTTTTCATATATCATAAAAGTTTTCATTGAATTACTTTTACTAATGTTTGTAAAAGCCACGTTTTTATTATATCGTGTATATGCTATCAGAGTAAGAAGATGAAGTAAAATCTCACTTTTTTTGCAGGATTTTTTTTTCTGAGGATGCGTTAGAAGCTATTGCTTGTACCGTTATATAATATTATATTTATACCGTAAATATAATATTTAACTTAACACAAGTAATATACACAAGTAATATACCGTCGCGAAGAGTGAACGTGTTTTTCTTTCGCTCCGGTGTTCAAGATCTTGATGCAATCTTTATCAAACTGTTTAGTAAACATTTAGCAAGCTGTGAAAAAAATATTTATATACTAACAAGGTGTAAAATTATAAAAGATTTAAAAAAAAAAAACAATGTCATATATTTGCAGAATTAAAAGAAAATTGTGCAGAAAATTGCGGCAAATGCGGCGAACTATTTCATCGTTTGTAATGTGTTCCTTCTTTTCACTGTCTTTGGAGGACTATGTATCAACCAAAAATACAGCAACACGGTGTTTTTCCTATATTCCCTTTTAAATCTAAAAGTGATTAAAACAAGGGATGTTGCTTGAGTTAAGAATTTCGGAGGGTGTGCACATCTAGCGATACTCTAGCTAGCTCGTCGAAATGGTCGGGGTTCTTCCTACTTCTTAGCTCAGCAAAGCATTACAGCAATAAAATTATGTGCACTTTAAAAAAATAAACAAACGATAAACTTAAACAACCAGAAACTATCCAAACAAAACCCGACAGAACCTATCGTTTAACCGTTTACTACTTACTTAATAATGAGGAACCCAAGATGTAACTGTCCCTCTTTCGCTACCCACCCTACCTTGGCAAGAACTTGCATTGAGTTTATATTTAAAGTATTGCCCCTATAGCAAGCTAACTAAATTAAGTTAGACTTCAGCTATATTCATGACTGATGATGACAGACTTGGACGAATTAAATCAAAAAGACCATATTTTTATAATTTCAGGAAACCAATTATATTCATATCTTCATTATTATTATTCCGCAGAAATGTATTCTAAACCAAAATGTGCTAACTTTTTTTCACTTTCATTGAATCAATAGTTAAGATTATCTAAGTTTATATTAATAAGAAAATTTTAAACATTACGTTACATGGTAAGAGTAAAAATAATTAGCAGTAGTTATAAACATTTCGTTTTTAATACATTCGTATTATCGTGACGAACCTTTCCGGCCGAGGTATCACTCGCCGGTGTCCAGGGTTCGTGTCTCACAAAACAAAGCCCCGCTGTAGAAATCAAACAAAAGAAAAAAAAACTCACGCTTAAGTTTTTAGTCAAACATACAATGTATTGTTTAAGTTTCTTAGTGAAATTTTGTTCTATCTTAAAATTACTGTGTCTTAAAATTACTTTATGGTTTATTGTAGATATCAGAATAATCAAAAGAAACTTAAAAAGAAATCATTGATGTTTAACAAAACCAAATTGATCTCAAAACTATGGCTGCGAGAGTTAAAAAAAATTCACCTAAAGACATCTCACAGCACGGGGCTAACTAAAACTATCGGGAATTGAAATAACCTAAATTAAAATGTAGCAAGTTACCGCGCGCGGCGTAGCCGAGATATAAAAAAAATAACCTAGAGACATCTCGGAAACGCATTCAACAGTGAGTGGATATCTATGTGGCGAGAACGCGTCGACGGGTTTGTTTGATGTAGCAAGTTACCGAGCGCGGCGCAGCCGAGATATAAAAAAAATAACCTAAAGACATCTCGGAAACGCATTCATCAGTGGGTGGGCAGCTGCGTTGTGGGAACGCGTCGACAGGCTTGTTTGTCTTGTTTCTCTTCCTCCAACCAAGGAAAACAACTCGGCTCGTGCCAGGCTGTGTAACGTTTGTTTACTCAAGTCCCGTTCTGCTGGTCGAGTGGCGTGATTTGACGAGCGCAACCTATGTTCTAGCGTGCCGACCACGCGGCGTAACGGTACCCGAAAGTATCGAAGGGAAAGAAAAGAATTCTCGATGTACTAGGCGACGGCCATGACTAAAGACTTAGAAGTTTTTCTTAGCTAAAAGACTTAGAAAAATTTTCTTAAAAATAAGACTTAGAAAATTTTCGTGTCGAAAAGACTTAGAAAAATTTTCTTAAAAAAAAACTTAGAAAATTTTCATGTCGAAAAGACTTAGAAAAATTTTCTTAAAAATAAGACTCAGAAAATTTTCATGTCGAAAAGACTTAGAAAAATTTTCTTAAAAAAAAATGTTCCTGGCGTACTAGGCAACTGCCTTAGCGAAAGACTTAGAAAAATTTTACTTAAAAAAAAGACTTAGAAATTTTTCATGTCGAAAAGACTTAGAAAAATTTTCTTAAAAAAATGTTCCTGGCGTACTAGGCAACTGCCTTAGCGAAAGACTTAGAAAATTTTTGTGTCCAAAAGACTTAGAAAAATTTTCAGGAAAAAAAAAAGACTTAGAAAGTTTTCGAGTCGAAAAGACTTAGAAAAATTTCACGAAAAAAAATGTTCCCGGCGTACTAGGCAACGGCCCTAGCGAAAGACTTAGAAAATTTATGTGTCCAAAAGACTTAGAAAAATTTTCAGAAAAAAAAGACTTAGAAAGTTTTCGAGTCGAAAAGACTTAGAAAAATTTCGTGAAAAAAAATGTTAACGGCGTACTAGGCAACGGCCCTAGCGAAAGACTTAGAAATTTTTCGTGTCCAAAAGACTTAGAAAAATTTTACTTAAAAAAGACTTAGAAATTTTTCATGTCGAAAAGACTTAGAAGAATTTTCTTAAAAAAAAATATCCCTGGCGTACTAGGCAACTGCCTTAGCGCAAGAGTTAGAGTTAAAACAAAGTTGATGACTTACCTAAGTGGCGGCCGCAGCAAGAATGAATTTTCTTGCGCTGGTCGAACATGTAGCCAGCTAAGTTTTTAGTCACCGTGTCAGTGTGGTGGGTTTGGTGTAGGTAGGTTTTGCTATACATGATGGCGTTGGTACTCAACTTAGTGCAGTGTTGGTAGCCGATAAAAATCCTTTCGCCCAGCGATCGTTTACACGCTGCCTGTTTACTAAGCAATTTGGAATTTTCCCTAGCCTAAACTATCCTCAATAAGATACTATCGGTGTTTACAAATAATCATAGGGTATATATAACTCAAAAAAAATAATTTTAATTTTTTTTTCAAATCCTCCGCCTTCGGCATACGTGTGGACGCAAACGAGTGTAAACGACTTACGTCCTCACAAGTGGATTTAATTTTACATTATTTATAGAGATTTTGTTCAATTATACATTTATTAATTCATATTTTACGCAACGAAAGTTAAATAAATAAGATTCCAATAAGTATAAGGATTTATTCAATTTAAGTAGCAGATTAAGTAGATTCCATTAAGTTTAAGTAGTAGCTAATTTAAATTAATTTTAATGGCAACATTGTTTATTTATTAAGAGAGAGTAAAAAAAAACTCATCTAACATAGGGAATAATAAGAAATCAAAACAGATTAATGCAAATTAAATGAGAATACGCAAACTAAACGTAAATTTTACTTGAGCGCGGAACAAAATGAGAAATGGAACAACTTATTAAGAGAAAGCATATTGAGCAATGCATTCTTTTACTATTGTTGTGGTTGTAAATTATTATCAATAGAATATTCACATATGTTTTTGGGTTTTCGAGAAAAAAAAAACAACCACATAATAGTTACAACTTTTATGTTTATCTTGAAGAGAATTGATTGATAATTTCATTAATGAAATTGTGCAAACTTACTTTGACATTTTCTCCATCGATGCGACGTTAGACCTAGCGACGACGATGTGGTTGTGGCTTACTGTTGTTGTAAATGCTGTAATATTGTGGTAAACATATGTTTTCTAGGTAATTATTTTAAACGTAGACAAGATCCGAGAGAAAAAAAAAACATTCGTTTCTTTACCAATAGATACACTATGGTTCTACTAGTATTGTTTAAATAAATGTTTTAATATTAAGATTTTTAAATTAAATTAGAAATTGATTCAGTTGATTTTATTTTTTTTTTCCTTTTTCTCATGAAGTAAAGCCTATTAAATAAATTTAATAGGCAAGGAAAATAATAGTTTTGGCTAAGACCAAAATTATATGTTAACGTTTGCATTAATCTTTACATTCCGAGTCTTAAAATATTTAAGATCTACTATATTAAGGAATATTACTTTTGAATTTTATTTAACACTTAGTTCTGTAACTTTTCAAAGTGAAAGAAAAAACTCTTAAATTGATTTTACAGCAAAAAATAACGTTCGAGATATTTAGCTAATCTCTACACAAATCCATTTGCTAAGACATTAAATATTATGATATTATGGGATGCCATTTGTCACTTTTTTTTTTTTTTTTTTTTTTGTTTATAGTTATATTAAATTTATTTATGGCACACTATAACCGAGTTTATTGCTTTGATATTTGATATATACACTTTGTATATCAATCAAATTATTTACGCTCGGCGCAGGGGTTTCGCTGGCACGAGTTTAAGGTGCTCCGCTGCCACGAGGTTTCTGGAGCTTTATAAAGTGTAGCAGCTTTTCCGTGTGGCGTGGGTACCTATCCGAGATGCTCCGCTGCCATGAGGTCTTGGTGCTCCTCTGGCTAATAGCTGGGTGTAATCCCTTGTGCACTGTTCTGCAATTCACAGAAATGATGCACTTTTTCCCTATTTTCCAATTTAGATGCAAACAGTTTAAATGGAAGATTTTTCACTAAAACAGAGGTTTATTAATTTTAAATCTACTTTAAATTGATTAAACTAATTTACTTTAAACTGTTTGCTGCAATACACTTTTTAGTTTACTTTATATTTTCGGCCGGTACAAGAGACGTTTTTGGTGTTCAATGCGCGTTTGTTAAGCAAGAAAAGACTGAAGTATGTGCAGTTAGGCTTTTATACTTCGAATTAAGCTTATTTCGAACAGTTACTTAAACGCGTGATCAGCAAACGGTAACTCTCTTTCGGCGTAAAGAAGTTCTACATTGGCTTGATTTGGGTCGGTCAGCATGATCTATGCTGGACCTTATGATTTTATTTATATTTTTATTTACAGTCGTAACTATATATTAGAAAAATATTATAAAACTGTGTAGATTATTAAAATTATTATAACTTTATTATGTTATTGGTATACTATCGTAGTTGCGTATTTAATATTATTTATCTTAAGTATGCAATAGAAAAAAAAATTAAACATTTGCATATATTTTTAAGGTACATTTTTTTTTTTTTTTTTTTTTTATAATATTTAATAAGGTTACTATTGTTGTTTATGTTATAGGTATTTCATACACATTTAAATGAAACTTATTCTAGTTATTTTACTCAGATAGTGATTTAGGTTACGCAGAACAACAAAAGATTTTAGAAGTTTAGAGTTCTCGCTACAAATCTTTCACTTTTGTAGGGTACTTATACCGGTTGAGGCAAAGAGACAAAGACAAAAGTGCGTAAGGAATAGTGATGGTAACCGGCCAGGTGAAATGTTGAGTTGCTAAGGTGGGCATTATAACGTGTGCGTGCCAATTAAATATAAAAATTATACTTAGATTAACATTTAAATTTGGCATAATAATAAATATTTTCTAAGCAAAGCAAAAAAAAAATTATGGCCATTACAAACCAGAAAATGCGCTTATAAATTTAAAAATAATTAAAATTTTAGAAAAGCATTAGATGGAAAAAGGCAATCAATTTATTTAAGGTGTTTTCTGTAAATCTTTCGCGTGATAAACACCGATTGTTTTCCTGCTTTCGGAAGAAAGTTCGTAATAATAGGAACCGAGTTTTCGTGTCACGACTGCTTTAACAAATGTAGGTGCAAGTTTTGCGTTAAACTTTTTAATAGCGCTACTTTGGACAAAATTTCTGGCGAGAACTGTTTCTCCTATCTTAAACTGAATTTCACGACTTCTTAAATTGTAGCGTCTAGCATTATCATCATGCGACTTGTTCATATTATCTTTTGCATATTGTCGTACCAATTTGAGAGCGTCAGGAAAATCTAATCTCGTGTCATCGGAAACTAAATTTAATTTTTTAAGTAGAGGGTAATCTTTTCCATGCATCATCATATTTTGGCCAAATAAAAGGAAGTATGGAGAATATCCAGTGCTTTGGTGTATGGTAGAACGTAATGCGCATGATATTTCGGTAAGATTCACATCCCAGTTGGTATGATCATTTCCAATATATGCTCTAATGGCGGCAATGATCGACCTATTTACTCTTTCAGATGAATTAGCCTGTGGCGAGTAAATGGCAGTGTAGGTATGGTGTATACCAAACCGAGTTAGAAATGATTCAAACAGACCTGAACGAAATTGTGCACCATTGTCTGATAAGACAGTCTCAGGTACACCGAAAGTAAAAAGGATATTATTTTCCAAATATTTGCAGATTTCTTTAGAAGTAAACTTCTTGAGAGGATAAAGGAAATTAAATTTTTTAAAATAATCGACGATAATAAGTAAACCTAAGTGACCTTGCCTTGACCGAGGATATGGTCCTAAAATATCAAGACATAATTTTTGGAATGGACGTTCAGATGTGAGTGGACGTCCCATTGGTGGTCGCAATGTTTTGTTAGTGCTTTTTGTACATCGACACGTTTCACATTTATTAACATAATCTTGAATTTGTGTTATCATCTTCGGCCAAAATAAGTGCCTTTTAAGTTTATCAATAGTTTTAGCGATTCCGCAGTGAGCAGAGTTCGGCGGATTATGAGCTCTGTACAGAACGTCTGAAATGAGTTCGACAGAAACCCAAAGCTTCCACGAGTTCTTCTCTTGTTCTGGATTACCAGTAGCGTGTTCAACTCTTTTGTAAACATAGTCTTCAACAATTTTAACATCCGGTAATTTGTGTTGATTTTCAACTATGTAAGATTTTAGTTTTTCATAACTTTCTGATTGGAAATGCTCAGAAGATATATCGATAATCGGTCCAATGTCTTCCAGTTCACTCACAAAATTTTCTGGCTCTCTTGAAAGTGTGTCCGCAACGACGTTTTCAGAACCTTTACGGTGGTTTATTGTGAACGAGAATCCCTGGAGTTTTAGAGCTCATCTTGCCAATCGTCCCGAGAGGTCTTTCTGCCGCATTAACCATTGCAGGCTAGCGTGATCGGTGATCACCTTAAATTCTTGACCTTCTATGTATGCGCGAAACTTCTTAATCCCCTGAACGACGGCTAGACACTCTAACTCCGTTACTGAATAGTTACGTTGAGCTTTTGTTAATTTCGTTGACATGAAAGCTATGGGAAGCTCTACGCCTTCCTCACTTTCTTGTGTGAGAACGCAACCCAGTCCAAACGAAAAAGCATCGCATTGCAATATAAATTCCTTTGAAAAGTTAGGAGTAACAAGTATTGGAGCAGAAGAAAGAAGAGTTTTAAGCTGGTCAAAAGATGCCTGGGCCTCTTCGTTCCAAACAAAATTTTTACCTTTTTTCAATAATTCCGTTAAAGCGCAAGTAATAGTAGCAAAATTACCAATAAATTTTCTGTACCATCCTGACAAACCAAGAAAACTTCTTACTTGCTTAACAGAAGTTGGGACAGGAAAATTTACAATAGCTTCGACTTTACATGGATCCGTTTTAATTTGACCTCGCCCAATAATGAATCCAAGATATTTTATTTCGGTCATGCAAAACTTCGACTTGCCCACATTGATGGTCAAATTGGCTTTTCGCAAGTGAAGAGCAACCTCTTGTAAGAGCATTAAGTGCGAATCAAAATCCTCTGATAAAATAAGCAAATCATCAAGATATATGAAAACACGATCGCGAAGGTTTGCTGGAAGAACACGATCCATGAGGCGGCAAAGCGTGTGAGGCGCGTTACACAATCCAAAAGGCATAACTTTGAACTGATATAATGGCCGGTTTGGAATAGTGAAAGCGGTAATTTTCCGAGATTTTTCCTCAAGGGGGATTTGCCAGAAGGCATGCTTCATGTCTAATCCAGTGATATAACGAGCTGGTGGCAGACGACTCAATATCCCATCGATATGGGGAAGTGGATATGCATCTTTAATCGTATGTTTGTTAACCTCTCTAGAATCTAAACACAATCTACATTTGTTCGCACGCCTTACGAGAACACAGTTGCTACTCCATGGACTTGAAGATTCTTCAATAACGTCTAACGCCAACATTTGATCGATTTCGATGAACATAAGTTTTTCTATTGCTGGTGAAAGAGGCCAATGGCGTTGTTTTGGTTTTGCGGTGCCAACATCAATAGAATGTTCAATCAGCCTAGTCCGCCCTAATCCTTCTCGATCAAATGAGGGAAAAACATTGATAACTGATTGTAGTCGAATGTTTTTTTCCTCACTAAGCAAATGCATTTTCGGCTCGTCGACAGATTGTTCATCTTTACCAACATCGAGTTCGGATACTGCATGGTTATTCAAAAGAGTATCTATTAAGCCAAACTCTCTCCAAAAGTCAATGCCTAAATAGACATCTTGCTTAAGCGAAGGTATAACAAATAATTCTATTTTCTTAGTTATGTTACGGTATGTCAAGTCTGTGGAAAACTTTCCAATGACTGAACATAAAGTACCATTTGCAGTTTTGACATTACCATAGCATTTTTTAAGTTTAACATTAGACAAGATTGATGCTGCAGCCATATTACCTATACAACTTAATAAGCTCCCGAATCAAGAAGAGCAACATAATTTTTACCACAAATATTTACGTCTGTGTAAAGCCGATTATCGGTATTCGAAAAGATAGCAGCAAGCAATTTATTTCTGGTTCGAACAACGTCTTTCCAAAAGGATCGAAGCCGTTTGGTTGAACGCTTAGGATTGTGCGTGACTGATTTATACTTAGCCAGTCGCTCATGCAAAGGAACTAATGGTTTTAAAATTGGTTTATAGTCCGACACACTGCGAGTAAGAATTGTCGGTGAAAATTCAGATGAAACAAATTCAGTTTGAGTGGAAATATTATGAGTGTCAATTGCTACAAAGTCTGACCCGGATGCGACGGAATGGTGTTGATTGCCACATCCCGTTTCCGGTTTTCCGAATTATTGCAAATATTACATCTGGGTTTGAAAATTTCTTTCTTCCCACAGCCGTAACAAAAGACTTTGCGTTGTTCTAGACAATCCTCATAGCGATGCCCTAGCTTATCGCAATTCCAGCGTTTGATTACCGAATTGTTACGCTGGACTTCTAGAATTTCATCATTACTTTGAACACAGCTATCATGAGACTTTGATTCTTCAATTTCTGAGATATTATTTCTCTGCCAAGGTGTTTTAGGCCTAACATGCGTACCTAATTCATTGAAGAAGTATTCATGCTTTCTAACCTCTTCGCGTAATTGCGCAAGAGATCGAATATTTAAATGAAGAAGCTCGTAACGCAAATTATATTTAAGATTTCTCTTAAGAATATCAACTAATTCAATTTCCGAGACCTCATTATGCATCCTATCAACAAGATCCTCAATAGAAGTTTGGTACTCATCAAAGCTCTCATTGTCTCTCTGCTTTCGTTTTCTAATCTTCTCTCTTATGTCAAAATCAGATACAGTATCTTCATATTTCTTTCGAAACTCTCTACAAAAAGTTTCCCATCCAAATCTAGGGTTTCGTCGATGAAATTTCCAGAACCAGTCTTTAGATTTGCCACTAAATAGCAAGTGAAGATTATCGCAAAGAAGTTGATAATCGTGATTCAAAGTCTGCCCTGTAAGAGATTGCAAACGATATATAAACTCATCAATGGGTATACCTTCTTTCGTACCATCGAACTTTAGATGCCAATTCTGAATAATATTTGAAGCTTTATCAGGCTGGTTAATTAAGTGAGAACGATTGGAATCACGTAAAGAAGGATGTAGATTCTCTACCGGTGGTACTAAAGGATTGTTGTGTTCATTGTGGTTCGAGAGTGGTGGAAGTTCTCGTGGCCAATCAGGTTGAACTGGAGGATCTCGAATTGTTAAAGATTCAAGTTGTTTCTTAATTGTCTGTTCAATAGTGTTGGTAATAAAGGAACTAAGATCTTGAACCAACTTGCTTTGCTCACCCTGAATTAGAGTTGCCGCAATTTTTCTAACGTCGTCTGGATTTATGGGTTGTCCAGTTGAACGTTGTGATTGATTTGGATTGTTAGTATGTGAAAAGGTAATTTGATCTGTGTTATTGGAATCTCTGTAGGTCCAATCAAGATAATTTTGCTGAGCTTGATCATTCATTGAACGAGTTATAGGTCTTCCTCGTTTAGGAGTTGCCCCTCGAGTTTTCTTGCCTCTAGGGTTTCTACCTTTATATGTTTGTGAGCGAAAGTATGTAGGATCACCCTCACCTCCTATGGAATGGTTGCTGCCATTTACCGAAGCACCTGAATTTAATGGCTGGCTTAAGTCTGTGTTATTTAGAAGAGTGAGTTTAGAAGCCTCACAAGATTGTCTGCACAAAGGGCAGGAAGAAGAGTTCTTAAGCCAGTCCACTATACAGATTTTGTGAAACCTATGTTGGCATGCTGTCATCATAAGCGGTTGATCACTCTTAAGTTCTTCATGACAAACGCTACAGAAAGGGTCATTTTCAGTCCTAAGAGAATCTTCTAGATGTTCGTTGCTGTGCCTTACAGCCATAATGAATAAAATGAAAAAATAAAAAAAAAATTAAAAAAGAAAAAATATAAAAATTCGTCCGCCATTCATCAGCATGTATTAAAAAAAATTACCAAGTAAACAGTATCAAGTTAAGCCGGCAAGGTATGCTAAAAATCAAAATCAGAAACTAAAAGAAAGGAATAAAATGCAATTAGTCTTTTTTTTTGTGTTATCAAATAAATCTAAACTGCTAAAATCCGGAATTTCCCACAAAATTAAAGATGTACAAGCAAACTAAAAGAATAAAATACTAAGCTTATGGGACCATGAATATCATAGTTTGTAGTCAGATTATATTATCATTATCTCCAGTCGATCAATCCAGATAATAACCGAATTGCAATCGCAAAATCCAAGAGAAAGGAAAACCAATCGTGACTAACAAATATCCACTAAAAGCTTAATTTAAATTTAAAATTTATATTCACGTGTGTAGTTGACAAAGCAATTAGAAACTTAAGAAACTAAAATTATCTTAACTGCTCCGTATCACATGTGAATTGCGAGATTCAACGATCTTATTTCGTCGGGCCCCACGTTGGGCGCCAATTGTGTAATGTGTTCCTTCTTTTCACTGTCTTTGGAGGACTATGTATCAACCAAAAATACAGCAACACGGTGTTTTTCCTATATTCCCTTTTAAATCTAAAAGTGATTAAAACAAGAGATGTTGCTTGAGTTAAGAATTTCGGAGGGTGTGCACATCTAGCGATGCTCTAGCTAGATCGTCGAAATGGTCGGGTTTCTTCCTACTTCTTAGCTCAGCAAAGCATTACAGCAATTAAATTATGTGCACTTTAAAAAAATAAACAAACGATAAACTTAAACAACCAGAAACTATCCAAACAAAACCCGACAGAACCTATCGTTTAACCGTTTACTACTTACTTAATAATGAGGAACCCAAGATGTAACTGTCCGTCTTTCGCTTCCCACCCTACCTTGGCAAGAGCTTGCATTGAGTTTATATTTAAAGTATTGCCCCTATAGCAAGCTAACTAAATTAAGTTAGACTTCAGCTATATTCATGACTGATGATGACAGACTTGGACGAATTAAATCAAAAAGACCATATTTTTATAATTTCAAGAAACCAATTATATTCATATCTTCATTATTATTATTCCGCAGAAATGTATTCTAAACCAAAATGTGCTAACTTTTTTTCACTTTCATTGAATCAATAGTTAAGATTATCTAAGTTTATATTAATAAGAAAATTTTAAACATTACGTTACATGGTAAGAGTAAAAATAATAAGCAGTAGTTATAAACATTTCGTTTTTAATACATTCGTATTAAGTGGTCTTAATTTTACATTATTTATAGAGATTTTGTTCAATTATACATTTATTAATTCATATTTTACGCAACGAAAGTAAAATAAATAAAATTCCAATAAGTATAAGGATTTATTCAATTTAAGTAGCAGATTAAGTAGATTCCATTAAGTTTAAGTAGTAGCTAATTTAAATTAATTTTAATGGCAACATTGTTTATTTATTAAGAGAGAGTAAAAAAAAAACTCATCTAACATAGGGAATAATAAGAAATCAAAACAGATTAATGCAAATTAAATGAGAATACGCAAACTAAACGTAAATTTTACTTGAGCGCGGAACAAAATGAGAAATGGAACAACTTATTAAGAGAAAGCATATTGAGCAATGCATTCTTTTACTATTGTTGTGGTTGTAAATTATTATCAATAGAATATTCACATATGTTTTTGGGTTTTCGAGAAAAAAAAACAACCACATAATAGTTACAACTTTTATGTTTATCTTGAAGAGAATTGATTGATAATTTCATTAATGAAATTGTGCAAACTTACTTTGACATTTTCTCCATCGATGCGACGTTAGGCCTAGCGACGACGATGTGGTTGTGGCTTACTGTTGTTGTAAATGCTGTAATATTGTGGTAAACATATGTTTTCTAGGTAATTATTTTAAACGTAGACAAGATGCGAGAGAAAAAAAAACATTCGTTTCTTTACCAATAGATACACTATGGTTCTACTAGTATTGTTTAAATAAATGTTTTAATATTAAGATTTTTAAATTAAATTAGAAATTGATTCAGTTGATTTTATTTTTTTTTCCTTTTTCTCATGAAGTAAAGCCTATTAAATAAATTTAATAGGCAAGGAAAATAATAGTTTTGGCTGAGACCAAAATTATATGTTAACGTTTGCATTAATCTTTACATTCCGAGTCTTAAAATATTTAAGATCTACTATATTAAGGAATATTACTTTTGAATTTTATTTAACACTTAGTTCTGTAACTTTTCAAAGTGAAAGAAAAAACTCTTAAATTGATTTTACAACAAAAAATAACGTTCGAGATATTAAGCTAATCTCTACACAAATCCATTTGCTAAGACATTAAATATTATGATATTATGGGATGCCATTTGTCACTTTTTTTTTTTTTTTTTTTGTTTATAGTTATATTAAATTTATTTATGGCACACTATAACCGAGTTTATTGCTTTGATATTTGATATATACACTTTGTTTATCAATCAAATTATTTACGCTCGGCGCAGGGGTTTCGCTGGCACGAGTTTAAGGTGCTCCGCTGCCACGAGGTTTCTGGAGCTTTATAAAGTGTAGCAGCTTTTCCGTGTGGCGTGGGTACCTATCCGAGATGCTCCGCTGCCATGAGGTCTTGGTGCTCCTCTGGCCAATAGCTGGGTGTAATCCCTTGTGCACTGTTCTGCAATTCACAGAAATGATGCACTTTTTCCCTATTTTCCAAATTAGATGTAAACAGTTTAAATGGAAGATTTTTCACTAAAACAGAGGTTTATTAATTTTAAATCTACTTTAAATTGATTAAACTAATTTACTTTAAACTGTTTGCTGCAATACACTTTTTAGTTTACTTTATATTTTCGGCCGGTACAAGAGACGTTTTTGGTGTTCAATGCGCGTTTGTTAAGCAAGAAAAGACTGAAGTATGTGCAGTTAGGCTTTTATACTTCGAATTAAGCTTATTTCGAACAGTTACTTAAACGCGTGATCAGCAAACGGTAACTCTCTTTCGGCGTAAAGAAGTTCTACGTTGGCTTGATTTGGGTCGGTCAGCATGATCTATGCTGGACCTTATAATTTTATTTATATTTTTATTTACAGTCGTAACTATATATTAGAAAAATATTATAAAACTGTGTAGATTATTAAAATTATTATAACTTTATTATGTTATTGGTATACTATCGTAGTTGCGTATTTAATATTATTTATCTTAAGTATGCAATAGAAAAAAAAATTAAACATTTGCATATATTTTTAAGGTACATTTTTTTTTTTTTTTTTTTTATAATATTTAATAAGGTTACTATTGTTGTTTATGTTATAGGTATTTCATACACATTTAAATGAAACTTATTCTATTTATTTTACTCATATAGTGATTTAGGTTACGCAGAACAACAAAAGATTTTAGAAGTTTAGAGTTCTCGCTACAAATCTTTCACTTTTGTAGGGTACTTATACCGGTTGAGGCAAAGAGACAAAGACAAAAGTGCGTAAGGAATAGTGATGGTAACCGGCCAGGTGAAATGTTGAGTTGCTAAGGTGGGCATTATAACGTGTGCGTGCCAATTAAATATAAAAATTATACTTAGATTAACATTTAAATTTGGCATAATAATAAATATTTTCTAAGCAAAGCAAAAAAAAAAATTATGGCCATTACAAACCAGAAAATGCGCTTAAAATTTAAAAATAATTAAAATTTTAGAAAAGCATTAGATGGAAAAAGGCAATCAATTTATTTAAGGTGTTTTCTGTAAATCTTTCGCGTGATAAACACCGATTGTTTTCCTGCTTTCGGAAGAAAGTTCGTAATAATAGGAACCGAGTTTTCGTGTCACGACTGCTTTAACAAATGTAGGTGCAAGTTTTGCGTTAAACTTTTTAATAGCGCTACTTTGGACAAAATTTCTGGCGAGAACTGATTCTCCTATCTTAAACTGAATTTCACGACTTCTTAAATTGTAGCGTCTAGCATTATCATCATGCGACTTGTTCATATTATCTTTTGCATATTGTCGTACCAATTTGAGAGCGTCAGGAAAATCTAATCTCGTGTCATCGGAAACTAAATTTAATTTTTTAAGTAGAGGGTAATCTTTTCCATGCATCATCATATTTTGGCCAAATAAAAGGAAGTATGGAGAATATCCAGTGCTTTGGTGTATGGTAGAACGTAATGCGCATGATATTTCGGTAAGATTCACATCCCAGTTGGTATGATCATTTCCAATATATGCTCTAATGGCGGCAATGATCGACCTATTTACTCTTTCAGATGAATTAGCCTGTGGCGAGTAAATGGCAGTGTAGGTATGGTGTATACCAAACCGAGTTAGAAATGATTCAAACAGACCTGAACGAAATTGTGCACCATTGTCTGATAAGACAGTCTCAGGTACACCGAAAGTAAAAAGGATATTATTTTCCAAATATTTGCAGATTTCTTTAGAAGTAAACTTCTTAAGAGGATAAAGGAAATTAAATTTTTTAAAATAATCGACGATAATAAGTAAACCTAAGTGACCTTGCCTTGACCGAGGATATGGTCCTAAAATATCAAGACATAATTTTTGGAATGGACGTTCAGATGTGAGTGGACGTCCCATTGGTGGTCGCAATGTTTTGTTAGTGCTTTTTGTACATCGACACGTTTCACATTTATTAACATAATCTTGAATTTGTGTTATCATCTTCGGCCAAAATAAGTGCCTTTTAAGTTTTTCAATAGTTTTAGCGATTCCGCAATGAGCAGAGTTCGGCGGATTATGAGCTCTGTACAGAACGTCTGAAATGAGTTCGACAGGAACCCAAAGCTTCCACGAGTTCTTCTCTTGTTCTGGATTACCAGTAGCGTGTTCAACTCTTTTGTAAACATAGTCTTCAACAATTTTAACATCCGGTAATTTGTGTTGATTTTCAACTATGTAAGATTTTAGTTTTTCATAACTTTCTGATTGGAAATGCTCAGAAGATATATCGATAATCGGTCCAATGTCTTCCAGTTCACTCACAAAATTTTCTGGCTCTCTTGAAAGTGTGTCCGCAACGACGTTTTCAGAACCTTTACGGTGGTTTATTGTGAACGAGAATCCCTGGAGTTTTAGAGCTCATCTTGCCAATCGTCCCGAGAGGTCTTTCTGCCGCATTAACCATTGCAGGCTAGCGTGATCGGTGATCACCTTAAATTCTTGACCTTCTATGTATGCGCGAAACTTCTTAATCCCCTGAACGACGGCTAGACACTCTAACTCCGTTACTGAATAGTTACGTTGAGCTTTTGTTAATTTCGTTGACATGAAAGCTATGGGAAGCTCTACGCCTTCCTCACTTTCTTGTGTGAGAACGCAACCCAGTCCAAACGAAAAAGCATCGCATTGCAATATAAATTCCTTTGAAAAGTTAGGAGTAACAAGTATTGGAGCAGAAGAAAGAAGAGTTTTAAGCTGGTCAAAAGATGCCTGGGCCTCTTCGTTCCAAACAAAATTTTTACCTTTTTTCAATAATTCCGTTAAAGCGCAAGTAATAGTAGCAAAATTACCAATAAATTTTCTGTACCATCCTGACAAACCAAGAAAACTTCTTACTTGCTTAACAGAAGTTGGGACAGGAAAATTTACAATAGCTTCGACTTTACATGGATCCGTTTTAATTTGACCTCGCCCAATAATGAATCCAAGATATTTTATTTCGGTCATGCAAAACTTCGACTTGCCCACATTGATGGTCAAATTGGCTTTTCGCAAGTGAAGAGCAACCTCTTGTAAGAGCATTAAGTGCGAATCAAAATCCTCTGATAAAATAAGCAAATCATCAAGATATATGAAAACACGATCGCGAAGGTTTGCTGGAAGAACACGATCCATGAGGCGGCAAAGCGTTTGAGGCGCGTTACACAATCCAAAAGGCATAACTTTGAACTGATATAATGGCCGGTTTGGAATAGTGAAAGCGGTAATTTTCCGAGATTTTTCCTCAAGGGGGATTTGCCAGAAGGCATGCTTCATGTCTAATCCAGTGATATAACGAGCTGGTGGCAGACGACTCAATATCCCATCGATATGGGGAAGTGGATATGCATCTTTAATCGTATGTTTGTTAACCTCTCTAGAATCTAAACACAATCTACATTTGTTCGCACGCCTTACGAGAACACAGTTGCTACTCCATGGACTTGAAGATTCTTCAATAACGTCTAACGCCAACATTTGATCGATTTCGATGAACATAAGTTTTTCTATTGCTGGTGAAAGAGGCCAATGGCGTTGTTTTGGTTTTGCGGTGCCAACATCAATAGAATGTTCAATCAGCCTAGTCCGCCCTAATCCTTCTCGATCAAATGAGGGAAAAACATTGATAACTGATTGTAGTCGAGTGTTTTGTTCCTCACTAAGCAAATGCATTTTCGGCTCGTCGGCAGATTGTTCATCTTTACCAACATCGAGTTCGGATACTGCATGGTTATTCAAAAGAGTATCTATTAAGCCAAACTCTCTCCAAAAGTCAATGCCTAAATAGACATCTTGCTTAAGCGAAGGTATAACAAATAATTCTATTTTCTTAGTTATGTTACGGTATGTCAAGTCTGTGGAAAACTTTCCAATGACTGAACATAAAGTACCATTTGCAGTTTTGACATTACCATAGCATTTTTTAAGTTTAACATTAGACAAGATTGATGCTGCAGCCATATTACCTATACAACTTAATGTAGCTCCCGAATCAAGAAGAGCAACATAATTTTTACCACAAATATTTACGTCTGTGTAAAGCCGATTATCGGTATTCGAAAAGATAGCAGTAAGCAATTTATTTCTGGTTCGAACAACGTCTTTCCAAAAGGATCGAAGCCGTTTGGTTGAACGCTTAGGATTGTGCGTGACTGATTTATTCTCAGAAAAAATACGAAGACGTACTTGCTTATACTTAGCCAGTCGCTCATGCAAAGGAACTAATGGTTTTAAAATTGGTTTATAGTCCGACACACTGCGAGTAAGAATTGTCGGTGAAAATTCAGATGAAACAAATTCAGTTTGAGTGGAAATATTATGAGTGTCAATTGCTACAAAGTCTGACCCGGATGCGACAGAATGGTGTTGATTGCCACATCCCGTTTCCGGTTTTCCGAATTATTGCAAATATTACATCTGGGTTTGAAAATTTCTTTCTTCCCACAGCCGTAACAAAAGACTTTGCGTTGTTCTAGACAATCCTCATAGCGATGCCCTAGCTTATCGCAATTCCAGCGTTTGATTACCGAATTGTTACGCTGGACTTCTAGAATTTCATCATTACTTTGAACACAGCTATCATGAGACTTTGATTCTTCAATTTCTGAGATATTATTTCTCTGCCAAGGTGTTTTAGGCCTAACATGCGTACCTAATTCATTGAAGAAGTATTCATGCTTTCTAACCTCTTCGCGTAATTGCGCAAGAGATCGAATATTTAAATGAAGAAGCTCGTAACGCAAATTATATTTAAGATTTCTCTTAAGAATATCAACTAATTCAATTTCCGAGACCTCATTATGCATCCTATCAACAAGATCCTCAATAGAAGTTTGGTACTCATCAAAGCTCTCATTGTCTCTCTGCTTTCGTTTTCTAATCTTCTCTCTTATGTCAAAATCAGATACAGTATCTTCATATTTCTTTCGAAACTCTCTACAAAAAGTTTCCCATCCAAATCTAGGGTTTCGTCGATGAAATTTCCAGAACCAGTCTTTAGATTTGCCACTAAATAGCAAGTGAAGATTATCGCAAAGAAGTTGATAATCGTGATTCAAAGTCTGCCCTGTAAGAGATTGCAAACGATATATAAACTCATCAATGGGTATACCTTCTTTCGTACCATCGAACTTTAGATGCCAATTCTGAATAATATTTGAAGCTTTATCAGGCTGGTTAATTAAGTGAGAACGATTGGAATCACGTAAAGAAGGATGTAGATTCTCTACCGGTGGTACTAAAGGATTGTTGTGTTCATTGTGGTTCGAGAGTGGTGGAAGTTCTCGTGGCCAATCAGGTTGAACTGGAGGATCTCGAATTGTTAAAGATTCAAGTTGTTTCTTAATTGTCTGTTCAATAGTGTTGGTAATAAAGGAACTAAGATCTTGAACCAACTTGCTTTGCTCACCCTGAATTAGAGTTGCCGCAATTTTTCTAACGTCGTCTGGATTTATGGGTTGTCCAGTTGAACGTTGTGATTGATTTGGATTGTTAGTATGTGAAAAGGTAATTTGATCTGTGTTATTGGAATCTCTGTAGGTCCAATCAAGATAATTTTGCTGAGCTTGATCATTCATTGAACGAGTTATAGGTCTTCCTCGTTTAGGAGTTGCCCCTCGAGTTTTCTTGCCTCTAGGGTTTCTACCTTTATATGTTTGTGAGCGAAAGTATGTAGGATCACCCTCACCTCCTATGGAATGGTTGCTGCCATTTACCGAAGCACCTGAATTTAATGGCTGGCTTAAGTCTGTGTTATTTAGAAGAGTGAGTTTAGAAGCCTCACAAGATTGTCTGCACAAAGGGCAGGAAGAAGAGTTCTTAAGCCAGTCCACTATACAGATTTTGTGAAACCTATGTTGGCATGCTGTCATCATAAGCGGTTGATCACTCTTAAGTTCTTCATGACAAACGCTACAGAAAGGGTCATTTTCAGTCCTAAGAGAATCTTCTAGATGTTCGTTGCTGTGCCTTACAGCCATAATGAATAAAATGAAAAAATAAAAAAAAAATTAAAAAAGAAAAAATATAAAAATTCGTCCGCCATTCATCAGCATGTATTAAAAAAAATTACCAAGTAAACAGTATCAAGTTAAGCCGGCAAGGTATGCTAAAAATCAAAATCAGAAACTAAAAGAAAGGAATAAAATGCAATTAGTCTTTTTTTTTGTGTTTATCTTGGTTAGCGATTCAAATAAATCTAAACTGCTAAAATCCGGAATTTCCCACAAAATTAAAGATGTACAAGCAAACTAAAAGAATGAAATACTAAGCTTATGGGACCATGAATATCATAGTTTGTAGTCAGATTATATTATCATTATCTCCAGTCGATCAATCCAGATAATAACCGAATTGCAATCGCAAAATCCAAGAGAAAGGAAAACCAATCGTGACTAACAAATATCCACTAAAAGCTTAATTTAAATTTAAAATTTATATTCACGTGTGTAGTTGACAAAGCAATTAGAAACTTAAGAAACTAAAATTATCTTAACTGCTCCGTATCACATGTGAATTGCGAGATTCAACGATCTTATTTCGTCGGGCCCCACGTTGGGCGCCAATTGTGTAATGTGTTCCTTCTTTTCACTGTCTTTGGAGGACTATGTATCAACCAAAAATACAGCAACACGGTGTTTTTCCTATATTCCCTTTTAAATCTAAAAGTGATTAAAACAAGAGATGTTGCTTGAGTTAAGAATTTCGGAGGGTGTGCACATCTAGCGATGCTCTAGCTAGATCGTCGAAATGGTCGGGTTTCTTCCTACTTCTTAGCTCAGCAAAGCATTACAGCAATTAAATTATGTGCACTTTAAAAAAATAAACAAACGATAAACTTAAACAACCAGAAACTATCCAAACAAAACCCGACAGAACCTATCGTTTAACCGTTTACTACTTACTTAATAATGAGGAACCCAAGATGTAACTGTCCGTCTTTCGCTACCCACCCTACCTTGGCAAGAGCTTGCATTGAGTTTATATTTAAAGTATTGCCCCTATAGCAAGCTAACTAAATTAAGTTAGACTTCAGCTATATTCATGACTGATGATGACAGACTTGGACGAATTAAATCAAAAAGACCATATTTTTATAATTTCAGGAAACCAATTATATTCATATCTTCATTATTATTATTCCGCAGAAATGTATTCTAAACCAAAATGTGCTAACTTTTTTTCACTTTCATTGAATCAATAGTTAAGATTATCTAAGTTTATATTAATAAGAAAATTTTAAACATTTCGTTACATGGTAAGAGTAAAAATAATTAGCAGTAGTTATAAACATTTCGTTTTTAATACATTCGTATTAAGTGGTCTTAATTTTACATTATTTAAAGAGATTTTGTTAAATTATACATTTATTAATTCATATTTTACGCAACGAAAGTTAAATAAATAAAATTCCAATAAGTATAAGGATTTATTCAATTTAAGTAGCAGATTAAGTAGATTCCATTAAGTTTAAGTAGTAGCTAATTTAAATTAATTTTAATGGCAACATTGTTTATTTATTAAGAGAGAGTAATCTAACTCTCTTAAATCTAACTCTAGAGAGTTAGTCTCTATAAACTATAATCTAACATAGGGAATAATAAGAAATCAAAACAGATTAATGCAAATTAAATGAGAATACGCAAACTAAACGTAAATTTTACTTGAGCGCGGAACAAAATGAGAAATGGAACAACTTATTAAGAGAAAGCATATTGAGCAATGCATTCTTTTACTATTGTTGTGGTTGTAAATTATTATCAATAGAATATTCACATATGTTTTTGGGTTTTCGAGAAAAAAAACAACCACATAATAGTTACAACTTTTATGTTTATCTTGAAGAGAATTGATTGATAATTTCATAAATGAAATTGTGCAAACTTACTTTGACATTTTCTCCATCGATGCGACGTTAGGCCTAGCGACGACGATGTGGTTGTGGCTTACTGTTGTTGTAAATGCTGTAATATTGTGGTAAACATATGTTTTCTAAGTAATTATTTTAAACGTAGACAAGATGCGAGAGAAAAAAAAAACATTCGTTTCTTTACCAATAGATACACTATGGTTCTACTAGTATTGTTTAAATAAATGTTTTAATATTAAGATTTTTAAATTAAATTAGAAATTGATTCAGTTGATTTTATTTTTTTTTCCTTTTTCTCATGAAGTAAAGCCTATTAAATAAATTTAATAGGCAAGGAAAATAATAGTTTTGGCTGAGACCAAAATTATATGTTAACGTTTGCATTAATCTTTACATTCCGAGTCTTAAAATATTTAAGATCTACTATATTAAGGAATATTACTTTTGAATTTTATTTAACACTTAGTTCTGTAACTTTTCAAAGTGAAAGAAAAAACTCTTAAATTGATTTTACAACAAAAAATAACGTTCGAGATATTTAGCTAATCTCTACACAAATCCATTTGCTAAGACATTAAATATTATGATATTATGGGATGCCATTTGTCACTTTTTTTTTTTTTTTTTTTTTTGTTTATAGTTATATTAAATTTATTTATGGCACACTATAACCGAGTTTATTGCTTTGATATTTGATATATACACTTTGTATATCAATCAAATTATTTACGCTCGGCGCAGGGGTTTCGCTGGCACGAGTTTAAGGTGCTCCGCTGCCACGAGGTTTCTGGAGCTTTATAAAGTGTAGCAGCTTTTCCGTGTGGCGTGGGTACCTATCCGAGATGCTCCGCTGCCATGAGGTCTTGGTGCTCCTCTGGCCAATAGCTGGGTGTAATCCCTTGTGCACTGTTCTGCAATTCACAGAAATGATGCACTTTTTCCCTATTTTCCAATTTAGATGCAAACAGTTTAAATGGAAGATTTTTCACTAAAACAGAGATTTTTCACTAAAACAGAGGTAGATTTTAAATCTACTTTAAATTGATTAAACTAATTTACTTTAAACTGTTTGCTGCAATACACTTTTTAGTTTACTTTATATTTTCGGCCGGTACAAGAGACGTTTTTGGTGTTCAATGCGCGTTTGTTAAGCAAGGAAAGACTGAAGTATGTGCAGTTAGGCTTTTATACTTCGAATTAAGCTTATTTCGAACAGTTACTTAAACGCGTGATCAGCAAACGGTAACTCTCTTTCGGCGTAAAGAAGTTCTACGTTGGCTTGATTTGGGTCGGTCAGCATGATCTATGCTGGACCTTATGATTTTATTTATATTTTTATTTACAGTCGTAACTATATATTAGAAAAATATTTTAAAACTGTGTAGATTATTAAAATTATTATAACTTTATTATGTTATTGGTATACTATCGTAGTTGCGTATTTAATATTATTTATCTTAAGTATGCAATAGAAAAAAAAATTAAACATTTGCATATATTTTTAAGGTACATGTTTTTTTTTTTTTTTATAATATTTAATAAGGTTACTATTGTTGTTTATGTTATAGGTATTTCATACACATTTAAATGAAACTTATTTTAGTTATTTTACTCAGATAGTGATTTAGGCTACGCAGAACAACAAAAGATTTTAGAAGTTTAGAGTTCTCGCTACAAATCTTTCACTTTTGTAGGGTACTTATACCGGTTGAGGCAAAGAGACAAAGACAAAAGTGCGCAAGGAATAGTGATGGTAACCGGCCAGGTGAAATGTTGAGTTGCTAAGGTGGGCATTATAACGTGTGCGTGCCAATTAAATATAAAAATTATACTTAGATTAACATTTAAATTTGGCATAATAATAAATATTTTCTAAGCAAAGCAAAAAAAAAATTATGGCCATTACACGTTTATGTGTGAATATTACTGAGAGTGATGTTGAATGTTTAAAAAAACTAAATAAGCAATTGTTCTCGCTGCGTCTCCGTCCGATGTAATTATCTCTTGACGTCGGCATTTGCTTTAGTTAGCTCACCAAATGTGAAGGCCCAACAGCCTGCTGCAATAAATATAGTAATAAATATGCTGCAATAAATATAGTGCAAGAAATAATGATATGAACCAAACTTCGCACATCGGATCATCGACCTCTGCTACGAATTCCTCATATAAAAACAATAAACAGGTTGATTTGCCTATCAACTCTGCTTTGCCGGCTATGTTAAATAACGAGATTGCCTTAGAAGTTATTTACAATGAATTAAGAGAAATTCGTGCTGAAAATCAACGTATTAACGGTCTTTTAAATTTTTTGCAAGCTGTCGGTCGTCGGTATAAATGATCATAGCATCGATGATGTTTACATAAAAACAATTAATAATGAAAGTGATTCAAGCAAGCACAAAAAGATTTTAGTTGTTAAATTAGCCACTCTTTTAAAAAAGAAAGAGTTTATGAAGAAGAAATTTGAAAATAAAGATAAATTAAATTGTATATAATACTAATGACAATACAAAGATTTTTATAAACAATTGTCTTGACAGTGGTACCTACTAGAAAAATGTTGAATGCAGCTTTGAAGCTTAAAAATGAAAAAAAGATTAAATATGTATGGATAAGATATGGTAAACTTTTTGTGCGTAAGGCAGACAATGAAATTTACTTAATTATTATTTCTGAATCTGATCTTGCCTCTTTTATTTAACTAATAATTAACAAATTTTAATTTCATTCTCTTTATAATTCTATTTTTCATATTTTTCAATAAATTTGTAAGTTAAAATGAATATAGACTATTTTGTGATTAATGACCTAGTTGAATTAGATTCAGTTTGTGATCATGTTGATGTATGTGATATTTTATATAAGCCTAAGTATGCGAATAGTCTGAATATTGTTTATCAAAATATATGTAGTTTACGTCTAGGGATGGCAATTTTTTGAGTTTTTTCGATCCCGGGATTTTCGGGATCTAAAAATATAATCCCGGAAATTTCGTTATTTTTTTTTTGCCAAAAAGTACAACGCATTCACTTCTAGTCTATTATAGTACATACTCTGTATCAAACTGATATTAAGAAGAAGCACAATTTGTACCAATTCAACAATAAAAAAACATAAAATTTGACATATTTGAAATCATATATCTTCAGTAATTTATAACATAGTTTTTGTAATACATGCACAAATACATATTTTTGGTTTAAGCTTAGTATGCTGTACAAGCGAAAAAAATCTTCCGTAAGAAATGCATCGCGTTTTTGACAGCAAAAAGGTAGCAAAAATTTTTTTTTTCATTGGTTAGTACGCTGTTAAACCGAAAAAATTGTTCAATGCAGCCAAGTTCACAACCATGATTGGAAAGTTAAAATGTCAAAATTTTGCTGACTTTTATATGGCCGTACATTTAATTGGCGTGGAAATTTGACATTTAACAATAATGTTCAACTAACACATCAACAAACACGTTATAGTAAGTATGTGTTAGTGTTGAGTCCACACCAAAATTTCGCGTGTAGAATTAAATGCCTAAAAATTGTTGTTCCTACAGCATACTAAGCTTTAGCAGTAACTGCCTACATAAAATTATTTTAAATCAGTATTTAAACAGCAATTTTTTTAAAATTAATTTTTTTTAGATTGATTTTTGTTCCATTATCCTTTAATAAATCAATTCCGCTTATAATACAGATTCTACAGCGCTTAAGTCCTGGTGCGCCAGAGTAAATTTAACTAAGAAAGTAACTTTAAGCACGATTTTTCTTGAAACATACCTTTTCAAAGCTGGCTACACTGCTGAAAACACACTAATCGATTTTTTTAATCTGTTCTCATTGTAATTCTAAATATCTTTTACCAAAATGAGCGTCTTTGGAATATTTTACTAGGTTTCACACGCAACAATATGGTCAAATATAATGTCAATTTTTTCCACGCTTCGTAATTTTCTTAATTTTTCATTTTGGTAAAAGATGTGCATTCAAGAGTCTTTCTTCAAAAGCATTTTATTTTCAGGCGATCAGCGTGATGATGTTAAATTAACATGCAAATTAAATTTTTTGTGTATGCGATAAAATTTTTTAGAAAACATCTTTTAAAATATGCCTTAATTCTAACCGCTTTGGCCAAGACCTCCCTTTATTTATATGCTATAGTACATTCAAATTAAAATAAAAAAGTCAATACATTTAAGTAAAATATAAATACAATACCCTTTCTGTTTAGAGCTCAGTAAAAATATTCCTTCTTTTGATAAAAATACCATCTTTATGAAATTAAAGCATTTATGGTTTTATCCCTTGACTTAGACCTTAATTTATTGCATATAAGACCTGCAGAGAAGAAGCACCGCTCCGCCTCAACGCTTGTTAGTTCGATCGTTGATCGTTGAAAGGGGGATATACACTGAGGAGCAATACTGTAACATGCTGTAACACCAAACAATAACAAATTACAGATTTTTATTTTATAATGTGATTAGTACACTTGTACTCTTTCTTTTAAATAGATTTGAAGTTAATCTAACAACAACAAAAAAAGTAGCAGACAAAAATGTAAAAAAAGACAAATTTTCCAGTTATGCACTCACTCTCAATTTTACATTGTTCCGTTATCTATTGCTTATTTTGAAGCTTAATAGCCTTTTTGATCGAAATGTACTTATTAAGTGATAATATAAGCAAGCGGTATGATCAATATTGAATAAAAAAAAAATCAAATAATAAATTTATTGCGGAAGGGGGAGTCAGTTAGAAAAGTGGTAAAATATTTCCAAATAAGCCACATGACTGTGCAACGCATAAGGGAAAAATATAGTGGAAAGTGTTCCTAAGAACAAAGGAGTTAGATCAAGAAAAATTAGCGACCGTGAGGCCCGACCTCTTGCGAACTTGGTGACCAGCAATGATGCAGTCACTCCTGAAAATTTTAAACATCAGTGCTAGCCAGTGGACAGCTCGACGAAGCATTACGAAATCGGGCGTTAAAGCAGCAGAGAAGAAAAAAAAACCAATGCTGACCAAAAAACATGTGTGGTTAAGGCAGGATTTTGCTGCAGCGCACGAACACTCGACAGTTGCAGATTGGGATATGGTGAGTCTTTGAACTTTTAACTTATTGTGATGCCATATTTTCTGAAATCAACTAAAATCAACCGTTTCCAATCAGATGGTTGTGCGCGGTATTGGACCAAGGACCCAAATACAACCCAACCACATCATGTAAAGCAAACAATGAAACATGGTGGTGGGTCAATAATGGTTTTGGGCTGTATTTCGCAAAATGGAGTTGGTCCCTCAACACGCATCGATGGGATTATGCGTAAGAAACAGAACCGGTCCATCCTGCAACAAAATCTACCAGGTGTAGTGGAAAATATGGGTCTTGCTGCTGAAAAAGTAATTTTCTAGCAAGACAATGATCCAAAGCACACTGTATATGTTGTCAAAGACTGGATACAAAAACAGAAATTTACTAATTTGAAATGGCCTCCACAATCTTTGGACATGAATCCAATCGTGAATTTGTGGAGTTACGTAAATACTTCACTCAAAGGAGTAAATGAGCTGTGAGAGCGAACTAAGGATGTTTGGGAGGCTATACCACCAGAATTTGTGAGGAAGCATACATCCAGTATGCTCAATCGTATCCAGGAATTAAAATAAGCAAAAGGATACTGGACATCTTATTAATAATATTTTTTGTCACGAAAATCGTTAAAAAAACAATAAATAAGATATGTGCACCAATAACATTATAAAATAAAAATATGTAATTAGTTATAATTTAGAGAAGATAACGGTTGCTGAAATGAGAAGTGCTACATCATGTTACAGTTTTGCTCCTCAGTGCATGTGATGGTTGTTTGAAAAATTTTGTTAGATAAATTATTTTCAACAATCCCGGGATTCGAATCGAATAATCCCGGGATATTCGGGTTTTAAAAAAGATCGAGATCCCGGGATTTCGGGATCCCGGGATTGACATCCCTATTTACGTCATAACTTTGATAATTTTTAGCACACTTAAATTCTTTTGTTAATAAGCCGGATTTTATTTTCTTGACTCAAATTTGGATCTCTAGTACAGTTCTCATCAACTTTCGTTCTGAACAGGTTGTTTGATAATTTGGTTGCGAAAATTTTTTAAGTTATTCCAGTGTTTTTGAATATTAAAGTCTAACTTTTGTATAAACTTGTCCTTTTGGGAGGACGTCATTCAGTCAGGTTTTTATAACTTTTGTATAAACTTGTCATTTTGGGAGGACGTCATTCAGTCAGGTTTTTATAATTTTTGTTTACTTTTCCATTTAATTCTATCAAAGAAGAAAAAACATTTGTTTCTGACAAATTTTTCATAAGCTGTGGAAGCAAAGTTTTTGAGTTTTGTTTTTAAATTCATATTCGCTTGTTTCTGTTGTTTTTGTTCT